>BDMB01000214.1:22948-60448 GCA_016859785.1 Macrotyloma uniflorum
TTAAAGCTTAACATGTCTATTTTAATATTCAACCGGAACCATTGAATTTGGACCTCTGTAGAAAATATGATAAATAAAACAGTGAACTATGTCAGTTTCAAGTTAAGGCAAAATAATGCATAATTTACTGTTTTTACATATAATTTAGAGTTAAGGCTTTAAATGGCTCTCTAAGTCAAATAACACTTAATTTATCATTATTAACAACTTATAAACATTAACATAACCTTATTAGATAATTAAAATGTGATAAATATTTGTCTCATCAAATAACCCCACACTTAGAGTTTTGCACTCCTGGGCAAAAGAATAGAATAAGATTATGTAACAATTTTCAAAGTTTCCAAAACCAAATAATGTTATGAGCAAAAGAATATGAATTCAACAATCCAAGTATAGAATAATCAAAACAATCAAGAGCATGCTTCAATCACAAAGGTAAAGAAGAATTTCAATCAATTTAATTAATGGATCAAAGTTAGGTAAAATCTCTCACAAGTAAGTGTATCTCTCAAGTGTTTAGGCTAAGTGTTTACACTCAAAGCACATCATGAATATAAATGTTACCATAGGCTTAACAAACCTCTAATTTCCATCACTTGAAACACATACAACCAAAGATCAAAAGGGCTTTTATAAGCTTGTAATGAGGCCAAGGTGAAGGTGTGGTAAAAGAAAGGGAAACAAAGCTAAGAACCAAAGAGAGAAGATGAGCAATGGGGAATGGATGAAATAAGAATGAAGTGTACCCCAAATCAAATATTTACAACATAAGCGCTTCTCTTTTTCTTTTGATTTTTCTCTTTTCTTTCTTTCCTTTTTCTTTTTCTCAACTTTTCATTTCTTTTTCAACTTTTCCTTTTTCTCAATTTCAAGCTTCTTTTTCAATTAAAGCTCTCTTTCATACCAACTTACAATGCATTAAATCTCTTTTCAAACCTTCATCATTTTCACAATTAAGCGCATGGTACCATAAGGCAACAAAAGGTGACAACCCCACACTTATATTCAAACCAATTCCCAAAACAATTCCAAAGCTCATCCAATCTCAAAGGTTAGGTATCATCATGGTCTTTCGGCTTCAAGGCTTGTAATGAGCTCAAAATCATCAAGAAAAGGTAAGTAAGGCTCAAAGGGGGTAAACAAGGGAAATAATGCAAGGTAGGTCAATATGGTCAAGTAGCTAAAAATCAAAGAAGGCCTAAATCATCTCAATGGTGCATGTGAACAAATAATATCAAAAAGAGTTAAGTCAAGTTCTAGAACATCTACAAACATGAGTGAATCACACAAGAAGGAAATAAGCTCAAATCTCACTAGGGTTCATTCTACCAAAAATTGATCCAAAACCAAATTTTCATGAAAAACTCACTAAACCAAAATGTAAGAAACACCTCTATCAAGTTTGAAAACTCCTACAAAGAATGATGAATCAAAAAGTCTACTCACAAACATTACAAGTAAAGGAAAACAATGAAAACATGTCATAACAAATCGGGAATAATATTATCAAACCAAATAATTTACTATACAAAAGTCAAAACATAACTCAATTCAATCCAATAATTATCAAAAAGGCAAAGCCTAAATACCCCACACTTGAAGGACACATTGTCCTCAATGTGAATTAAGAATAAGGTTAGATAGATATTACCTCAAAGGCTTCCAAAAACCACAAAGAATTCTCCATAATTTAACCCTGTATAACTCAATCAAACACAGTGAATCATGGAACCTTACGGTTCTCCTCATATGCCTTAGCATTTAAGTTACCTGTACAAGTGTATCCTACATGAGCAAGTAGTTGTTTGAATTCTTCTTTGCTTTGTTGTTGCTGCCCACACTCTTCTTCACCTCCTCTTTTTGTATTTTCTTCATTTTCTTCCTTTTTTTTTTTCAATGGTACCTGCAAAAGACAATTCTAATGGAATATGTACATCATGGTTAAAAGAAAAATTTGCGAACTGGCCACACTGGCCGAACACTGTCTGATACTCAAGATCCTCCAACTGTACACAATCCCAAGTTCTATTTACATCACACGTATTTACATATTTACACTCCATGTTTCTTTTTATATTTTCCATGTTTTTGATGTTCCTGTGTCTTCTGCCTTAGCTCTTCAAGCATGTTCCTGTCAAAGATTCTGTAGAGAGCTGCAACAAAACAACACAAGAACAACTATGCAATGCAAATGCAATTCCTAAAACTATATGCAATGGATGAACCAATCACAACTCCTACTTCTACTTCTACTTTTACTCCCCGGCAACGGCGCCAATTTGAAAGTGCACTGTCGCAATACACTTTACAAACAATGATTCCCCAAAACAATAATAATGTAGCACAGTGAGAACCAAGATATCAATCCAAGGAAGTAAAGAGTAAAGAAGAATAGGAGATAAGTGATTCAAATGAATGAAACATGCATGAAATGAATGAAATGGAACCTAAAAATCAAGTTAAAACTAAATGAACCTAAATGGGGTTAAATTCTATATGATATGAATGAAATGGAAAACAGAATGCTAATTAAAAAGATGCAATACAGATCAGTACAAAATTCACAATTTAACCAGCTCAAAATTCAAGTTAAGAGCACTTACCTTTGCCAAAAATTCAAGTTGGTCAAAACTGTGAAGTAGCTGCACCAAATGTTAGTAAACAACAAAACAAACACTTTTTACAAAGACGTGGTTAGTAAAATATGAACAAAAATGAAGGTTGACTGAGTATCAATTATTTTGGCTAAGTTGGTGCACCAAAAAGTACACCTCTCGGTCAAGTACTATTATTTTTTTTTTTTTTAAACCCTGGCCAAACACAAATGTTCTAATGGATGAAAGAATGAAATGGTAAAAATCTGGTTCGGGCAAAGTTGACGATGGCTAAGCCAAAATCCAAGATCAAGTTCTGACCGAGCCAAAATTAGCCAAAACTAGCCAAATATCAAGCCTTCTCGGTCAAGTACTAGATCCGGCCAACTTTGCTGCACCAAGAATGAAATGATATGTATAAAATGTATGGTTGGCCGAGAGAAATGATGTTATTTTTGTATTTTGGGGTTTCTAAGTGGGAGATGGCTCAATGGAGGGTGTTTTGGTGCGTTTTTGGCTCAAAACTGACCTAGAAAATGACTAAGCTGGTTCAGACCCAAAAACAGTGGCAAATGAAAGGTATGAATATATGAATGAATGCACCAAAGTTTGTTTTTGATTTTTCTAATTTTTCAGGGGGGTTTTGTGGAATTAAAGTGAAGAACAATGAATGAAAATGGACCTAAGACTAACCTAAACTAATGCAGAATTAAAAACAGTGGCAAAGCTCATAAATCTACACTAGAAAAGCATTTAAAGAAAGCATTAAATCTACCCTAGTGTGACAAAATCATGTAAATCACTACACTACTATGCGCATGAAATTTAAAGAAAGCATGAATTCAAATCAAGGAAAGTGACTTTGGTGCTCAAGCCAATCCTAAGGTTTGTGATTCTTGACATTGTGAAGGCTTATCAACCAATTAAACCTTCACCATAATCTGCACATAATGACTTTCTAGCTTAAACCTTCAACCGGTAAGTCTCCACTAGATAAACCAAGTCAAGAATACAAAGCAAGGCATTGTGTAGCAAGCATCATCAATTTCCCCAATTTTCATTCGGTAAATTCTAACCTAAAGCATCAAATTCTTAAAGAAAGCATGTAAAATGAAGATGCAAAGAACACAGAATAGATCAAACACAAGAGGATCTATGGAAGAAAGAAGCAGAATCACATACATAAGTGAAGAAACAATGGCGCGCAAGAGAGAAGAGAGTGAAAGCCATGGATGCGTGAAGAGAGAAGAGAGAGAATTCGAATAGCTCTGCATTAGATCTGTTCCTGTCGAGAGGTTAATACAAGGACCGACAGCAACAATGGATCTTCTTGCTAATCTTTCTTCCCTAATCCTTCTCTCCTGCTTTGCCGTGTCCTTCCCGTCCCACTGTCGAGAGCTTCTCGTCCACCGGATGGGAGTGTACCTGTTGATTACACTCCGACGCTCAAGTCAGTAAATATTTAGGCAGAATATTCTCTACAGTAAAAACAGTATTCAAGTCATCATACCTCATCATTTATTACCTATTTATAGCCTCGTAAACTGGGCCAAAGCAATGGGCCAGAGTTAAGAGTTTACTCTGCTTTAAACACCTGATTATGCCTGATTGGCATGGTTAGGTCGTCCTTAACACTTGGACGAAAGGCTTCCGGCTAAGGCCGGATGCTTTCTAGTGCTGTTATGCTTAGATTATAGCTTTGGCCGGGAGGCTCACGGCCTAGACGAGAGCTTCCAATATCACTTATGCTTAAATTATTCCTAATTAAGGTGGTTTAGGAGTAACCAAAAGGTTACCAATACCTTATCCGTACACTAGCCCCCCAAGTCTCGAGTGACTGATCAATCCGAGAAGGTTCCAAGAATATTCGAGGGCTGGAAGGAAACAAAGAGATTTTGAACTAAGCATTCCCATGAGTTGGCTACTTCAGGACTAATTCTGTTGTTGGGGATTTGGAGGGTTTCCTGGCACGGGGCTTGAGGTTACCTGTAATGATGATTTGAGTGGCCCAAGTAGGAGAGAGGGGGAAGGATGCTTCCAGAAGATTGCTCTGGAAACGTTTCATTTTTCCTCTTAGTGTTGGAGCTGGAGAGCGAGGGGGATGCTTCCAGAAGATTGCTCTGGAAACGTTTCGTTTTTCCTTAGTGTTATAAATAAGTGGTGGGACACTTCTTTACCCACCTCATTTCTTCTCTTCAATCCAACTTTCCTTCAATTACCGGGTATGTCTTCTTTCTCTTCTTTTTCGTCCGCTAGAGTGTCAGCATCGTCCGGGAGGGAGGATGTCCGAGTGTGTCATTCTGCTACCGAGAGTTCCTTGATTAGTTCCTCGGTTGGTAGTCTTTCTGGTCGTTCGCCGGGAGGCGCCTCTCATCCTTCATCTGAGGATGAGTGGTTAAATCTGGATAGGCCTTTGAGGAGTGGGTATGGGTGGGTAGCTCCTAGTGTTTTAGAATATGTGTCTAGATTTGGTAGCTCTCAGAGTTGCCAAGCGTTCCTAGATGGAGTAGAGATAATTTCTGATGATTTTGACAATGGGACCATTATGGTGCGTCGTTGTGGACCGTCTGACCGGGTTTGCTATGGCCGGGAGGGTGCCGGTGAAAATTTCTTTTATATGTACTCTTGTCTTTTTTCTGACTTGCATGTGCAAGTCCCTTTCGATGATTTTACTGTGGGTGTCCTTCGCGCCTTAAACGTGGCACCCACACAGTTGCACCCAAATAGTTGGGCTGCCTTGCACGCCTTCCGCGTGCTTTGCAGCATGTTCTCCATTATTCCTACCCCTCCCATATTCTTACATCATTTCAGTTCTCGAGTTTCTGAAAGCATTAGTTGGGTCTCTTTGGTAGGTCAGCCTTCCAGCCTCCTTTTTAAGCCATACACAGCTTCTTTTAAAAACTTTAAGGGAGGATATTTTAAGATAGTCAATGCAGATGATGGCGAACCTCCCGTCTTTCGCGGTGGCGTCCCTAGGTTCCCTCTTTTTTGGACGAGAGATCCTCTTAGGTATACGTCTTGGCCTCGCTCCCGGATGACCAAATATGACCGGAAGGTTCTCGAACTTTTAGACATGCTTCCCCGAAAGTTGCCGACACGGCGCTTCATGGGAGACTTCCTCTCTCCAAAGGGTCCTGTTGACCTTGAGGGTAAGTGTTATTTCGAAATTTCGTTTGAGTTAAGCTTTTTAACCATGCTGAATTCTCTGTTGGTTGACAGGTTTGATGGCTGCCGAAATGGGTACTAGTCAAAGTGAGTTCTTTGCCATCCGGGAGGAGATGAGGAAGAAAGCCGAAGAGGCCAAGAGAACTGCCGAGACCATCTCGGTGGAGGATTCGGGGGGCCATCACCCTGTTGAAGCTGACAAGAGAAAGCATAAAAGAAAGGGCACGAGTACTTCTCAAAAGTCAAGCCGGGAAAAGCCTTCTCAGAAAAAGATTAAGCCAACTTCTCAGCTAGAGGTATCTGTCCAACCGGAAGCATGCACTCTACCAGTTGGAACATCTGCTGCTCCTTCTCGGTTTTTGGGTTCTGATCTTCAGATCAACAAAAGGGTAACCTTTGGTTTGTCCCCAGCCGAGAAGGAGGTTTTTGAGAGCGCTCCCTTAGAGGAAGTTGGTACTTCATTTATAGAGATGCATGCACGTACCTTCCTATTGGGTCATCGCCAAATTGCTGAATGTGCCAAGCTAAAGCATGAATTGGGAGAGACAGGTGCCTCCCTCAAAGAAGCCCTAGAGACCAACACCAAGCTGAATACTGAGATACAAGAGTTAAAGGCTAGGGCTGCTAAATCAGAGAAAAAGGCACTTGCTTTGGAGGAAAGCAACAAGGCTTGGGAGGATAAGTTTGCCCTATTGAACAAAACTGAGAAGAGGCTCAGAGATGACGTTAAGGGTTTAGACAAGAATTTGTCTAGGGCCCTTGCGGCCAAGGCTTCTCTGGAAAAAGAGTGTGATAGGTTGAAATGCCTTATTCTTCGAGAGCATGAGTTAGGTTTCGACAAAGCTGTTCGCCAGGCCTTTTACTTCCATAACCGGGAGGAACCTTTGGATCTTAGTCGTTTTGATGTTGGTAATGATGTTTACAAAGGCCAGTTGATGGCCCTTGAAGACATTCAAAACGAAGCGGCGACTCAGGTGGTTTTTGAAGGTGACGAACCGGAAGGTGTTGCACAAGCCGAGAAGAGCTCGACTCCTCCTCCTAACCCAACTGATGCTTAGTTTTATTTTGTAGCTTTTTAGACCAATCATTTTGTAGTCCTTAAGGACCCAGTCCAATTTTGACTTTTGTAGCTCCTCGGGAGCCTAACATTTTGATGAATACAACTCTTATTTCTTTTCCTTGTCATGCTCTATTTTATCTTGTATTCTTCGCGAGTGATTGATATTGCTTTGCTTAACCGAGATAGGTATTTGTGCATAATTGATCAAAAAATGATTAAGTTTTGAAATAGCCGGGATGGGCACTCGTGGCTTCATGAGTTTTTCATGAAACCAGGGGCATCTCAATTTTTAAGCGGCCGGGAGGAGCATATGATGCTTCCCTGAGACCGGGAGGGTTCATGATCAAAATTTAATGATATTAATTGGCCGAGAGAGTTCACTATCGATTAAGTGAAGTTTCTTCAAGGCCGAGAGGGATCACTCGTGGTTGAGTGAAGCTTCCTCTTGGTTAGGTTTTAGCTGGCTAAGAGGGATCACTAATGGTTAAGTGAAGCTTCCTCTTAGCTGGCTAAGAGGGATCACTAATGGTTAAGTGAAGCTTCCTCTTTGTTAGTTTTTAGCTAACTAAGAGGGATCACTAGCGGTTAAGTGAAGTTTCCTCTTAGCTGGCTGAGAGGGATCACTAATGGTTAAGTGAAGCTTCCTCTTTGTTAGTCTTGAAACAATTCATGTCTGGAAAGTCTCTTTGATTGCTGAGGAATAATTACATAGGTTTTAACTATAATAAAATTTCAACAGCTGTGCGTTCCAGGCTCTCGATATTGGCTTCCCTTTTAAGTCTTAGAGATGATAAGCTCCGTTTCCTAGTGCCTTAAGTATTTTGAATGGGCCTTCCCAATTGGATGCAAACTTGCCATCTGCCGGATCCCTCCTAGCTGCACTTTTTACCCTGAGCACTAAATCTCCTTCCTGAAAGGCTCTCGGCTTCACTCTTGAGTTGAACTTCCTAGCTGCCCTTAGCCAACAAGCTTCCTGCCGAAGAAGAGCCTTATCCCTTAATTCTGCCAGCAGCTCTAATTCTACCTTCATGGCTTCTTCATTAGTCTCCATGTCAATGAACTTCCTCCTTGGGCTGACTTCCCCTATTTCAACCGGAAGCATGGCGTCTACCCCATAGGTGAGACTGTAAGGGGTTTCTCTAGTGGATCACTGAGGGGTGCATCTATATGCCCACAAGACTTCTAACAACTCTTCCGTCCATTTTCCTTTTGCTGCCCCTAACCTTTTCTTTAGTTCGTTGAGTATCACTTTGTTGGCACTCTCGGCTTGTCCGTTAGCTTGGGGGTGTTCTACTGCGCTGGTGGCATGTCGGATTTTCAGGCCTTCACAGAATGCCTTCAGCTCTTTGTCCACAAATTGTTTGCCATTATCTGTGATGATGGTGTGTGGGATACCAAATCTGCACACTATGTTTTTCCACACAAATTTTTGAACTTGGGCTGCTGTTATCTTGGCCAGGGGTTCTGCTTCTATCCATTTGGTGAAATAATCCACTACTACCAACAAGAACTTGCACTGTCCTTTAGCCAACGGGAAAGGTCCAACAATGTCCATCCCCCACGTTGCAAACGGCCAAGGTGAGGTAACATGGTGTAACTTTTCCAGTTCTAAGTGTATGAGATCACCATTCATTTGGCACTCTTTACATTTTCTAACGTACTGAGTGCAATCTTCTCGGATTGTGGGCCAATAGAACCCTGCTCTCAGCACTTTGGCTGCCATGGACCTTCCTCCTGAATGGGATCCACAGATCCCTCTGTGCAATTCTTCTAGTACATAAGCTGTCTGATTTGGGCCCAGGCACTTCAATAAAGGGCCATCGAAGCTTCTCTTAAACAACTCCCCCCCTATCAGCACAAACCGAGAAGCTCTCCTTCTGAACAATGCGGCCTCTTTCTCCCCTGGGGGGCACACACCTTGCTCCAAAAACTGGTAGTAAGGGGTCATCCTAGTAGATCGAATCTCTACCTGTTGACAGTCATCTGATTCGATGGACGGGTGGTTCAAGGTGTGCCAGATGTCTGTTTGGTGATGTTGCCCTCTTTTCGAAGTTGCTAACTTGGAGAGGGTGTCTGCCCTAGTGTTCTCAGCTCTTGGGATGTGACTCACTTTGCTATCTTCGAAACCTTCCAACCTCTTCAAGGTGCAATGATAATATTTGAGCATCAAAGGGTCCTTCACTTGGAATTCCCCTATCAACTGTCCAGCTACCAGTTGAGAGTCAGTATAGCAATCAATCTTCTCAGCCCCTATCTCCTTTGCTAGTGCCAACCCAGCTATAAGCGCCTCGTATTCGGCTTGGTTATTTGAGGTTTTGAATTGGAAGATCAGAGATTGTTCCACTTTGACACCTCCTGGTCCTTCCAGCACAACTCCCGCTCCACTTCCCTGTTTGTTAGATGAACCATCCACTAACAGTTTCCACCATCCTCCTTCTTTGATTTCAGTTGCTTCACCCTACAGTTCCCCTACAAAATCAGCCAAACATTGGGCTTTAATGGGTCCTCTCTTCTCATAGGAGATGTCAAATTCTGACAGCTCCACGGTCCAGGCTATCATCCTCCCAGACAACTCTGGTTTTCTGAGTATTTTAGCTATGGGATAGTCAGTCCGGATGGTGACCTTATAACTTTGAAAATATTGTCTAAGGCGTCTTGCAGTGGTGACTACTGCCAGAGCTACCTTGTCTAATAGCTGGTACCGTGTCTTCGCGTCTTGCAGCATCCGACTGATGTAATAGATGGGCTTTATTTCCCCTTCTATGTCTTGCACTAGGGCAGAGCTGAGAGTGGTATCTGAGACTGACAGGTACACGATGAGCCCTTGTCCAAGTTGTGGTCTCTGGAGAATGGGTGGGGAGGCTAGGAATGTCTTTATTTCTTCAAACTTAGCCTCACACCTTTCATCCCACCTAAATTTGGATGCCTTTTTGAGCAGCTTGACTATTGGACGTACCTTCTCGGTCATGGCAGGAGTAAACCGTGATAATGCTGTCAAGCGTCCTACCAATCTCTACACTTCCTTTAGGTTGCTAGGACTTCTCATGTTAATGACGGCTTGACACTTGTCTGGATTTACTTCGATCCCCCTGTTGGTCAGCATGAAAGCCAAGAATTTCCCTCCCTGCACACCAAATACACATTTTTCCGGGTTTAATTTCATTCCATACCTTCGTAAGACCGAGAATATCTCGTCTAAGTCTTCAATATGGTCATTACAAGAGTTCGACTTGACCACCATGTCATCTACATAGACCTCCATGCTTCTCCCTATCTGCCCTTTAAACATCCTGTCCATTAACCTCTGGTAGGTAGCTCCAGCGTTCTTTAATCCGAAAGGCATCACCCTGTAATAGAAATTACATTCTTCTGTGATGAAGGAAGTCTTCTCGGCTTCATCTGGATGCATTAGTATCTGATTGTACCTCGAGTAGGCATCTAGGAAGCTGAGCATCCTATGTCCTGCTGCTCCATCTACTAGTCTGTCTATGATGGGTAGTGGGTAAGTGTCCTTTGGACATGCCTTGTTCAGATTGGTGTAGTCTGTACACATCCTCCATTTTCCACTGGCCTTCTTTACCATCACCACATTAGCTAGCCAAGTGGTGTATTTGGCCTTTTTTATGAACCCTGCCTTTAACAATCTTTCCACCTCTTCACCCACTGCTCTCCTTCTTTCTTCCCCCATCTTTCTCCTCTTCTGGGAGATTGGTTTTGCCTCTTTGTATATTGACAGTCTATGTGTGATTATCCTCGGGTCTATCCCTAGCATGTCAGCTGTCGTCCATGTGAATGCGTCTACATTCTTTTTAGAACACCCAGTATCACCTCCCTCTCTTCTCGGCTAGCAGTGGACCCGATGCTCGTAACTTGGTGAGGCTCCCCAATGCATACAGGTACTATTTCTTCCTTGGGTTGGACTCTCGGATCTTCATTCATCCGAGGATCCAAGTTGGTCATGGCAACCATTTCTTCCTTTTTCAAGCTTTCCACCCTTCTCGGCCTTTCCTCCCTTCTCGGCCTTTCTTCCCTTCTCGGCCTTTCCTCCCTTCTTGGCCTTTTTTCTTCCTTACCACCTTCCCAATCTTGAGGCGCTTTTAGGCTGGCAACATAGCATTCCCTTGCTGTTTACTGGTCACCATGTATGGTGACTATCTCCCCTTTGATAGTTGGGAACTTCATCGCCAGGTGTGGTGTGGAAACTATGGCTCCCAGCCTATTGAGTGAGGGTTGCCCCAATAACATGTTATAAGACGTGCAGGCATCGATTATGACATATCTCACCTTGATCACCCTGCAAAGCCCCCCTTCTCCTCCAAATCTGGTATATAGGTTGACGAAGCCTTTGGTGTTCACCCTTTCTCCTTAAAAGCCTACTACTTGATCATTATATGGCTGCAGGACATCCTCCGAGAGCTCCATCTTTTGGAAAGTTTTCCAATACAGTATATCCACTGAGCTTCCCTGATCCACTAACATTTTCTTGACAGCGAAATTGGCAGCTTCCACTGTGATCACCATTGGGTCATTGATGAGTCAAATATTTATCTTATTTTAGTTATCTAATTATGTTTTGTTAATGTTTATAAGTTGTTAATAATGATAAATTAAGTGTTATTTGAGTTATTAGACCATTTGAGGCCTTAACACTAAATTGTGTACAAAAATAGTAAATTAAGCATTATTTTGTACTAACCCAAAACTGACATAGTTCACTGTTTGATTTATTGTAATTTCTACAGAGATCCAAATTCATTTATTCTGGTTGCAGATTAAATTAGACATGTAGAGCTTTAAGACAAAATTTGAAGCGTGCAAATTGGACAAGAATTTTGTATTCCACACGCGTTTGAATTTGTCCCTTGTTCAGCTGAAGCACAGGCTCACACGTCTCATGAGTATAATGGACTTAAATTGGGCTCCTGGATTCGTTTGATCTCTAAATTAAGTGAAACTTGTTGGGTTGTTTAGCTAACTTAAAGGGCCTTAATTGGGCGCTGATTTCATCTAGTTTGGATCTGAATTGAAATTTATATAAACTTATTAAGTGAGGTTCACCAGGCCGGATTGGCCCAATGAACACCTCTCAGTGTTTTATTTGTGGAAAGCGCGCCACAATGCCAATTCAAGTGGGAACGGTGGCGTTTTAAACTTAACTCATAGAGCTTTATTGTGGCTTTTAAATCATCGCATTTGGAGCCAAAACAAAGAAGATGTGCGCGTTTTAAGTCAGCTGAAATGCATTCCACGTGGGCTTGCGCGCCAAAACGTTTCAAACTCTTTGTAACTTTGATTATGTGTTTCGTTTCTATTGTAATTAACTTGTACTCTAGTATATATTGTAAAAACTGAGATCAGAAACATAAGTTGTGAAGTTTACATTCAGATCATATGCAGAGTTTTTCGGATTCTCTCCCTTCCCTTGCGCATCATTGTTCTTCACTTGTGTATGTGTTTTCACTTCTTTCTTCCATTGATTCTCTTGTGTTATGATCTGATTTGTGATCTTTGCATCTTCCCTTTACTGTTTTCTTGAATGTTTTGAGTTAGAATTAGGTTTTATACCGAATCAAAGTCCACAAGTGTGGTGCTGCGGGCTTAGCATTACTTAGTATTGATTGGAGGTGATCATTTGCAAATGTTTATGGTGATTCCTAATCTGTTTTAGGTGTTACAATATCAAGAAAATCAAGAACTAAGAGTGGCTCTAGGCACGTTATCATGCTTGTTAGGATTACGTTTGGTTGCTTTCATTTACTTTCCATGCGCTAGTAGTTTAGTGAATTTACAAGCTTTTCTTTAATTGCTTTCAAACTTGGCTTGCTTGTGAAACTGTGTTGGGGACTAGGGAGGAGTCTTTTGGACCTTGAATTGTGTGTGAACTACTTGGATGTCTTCCGAGGGATAGGTTGATTGGGGCCTAGCCACGGGTTACAACAATTTTAGGTTGTAGCACTCCCAAACCACACGGCCTAGCTTGCTTGTCATTTTAGGATAGGTTTAGTTGCTTTCTTTAAATGCTTTTCTAGTGTAGATTTATGAGCCTTGCTACTGTTTTAAATTCTGCATTAGTTTAGGTTAGATTTTAGGCCATTTTCATTCATTGCACTTCACTTTTTTTCACCAGAACCCCCCCCCCAACAAAATAGAAAAATAAAAAATACTCCTTGGTGCATTCATTCACATTCATTCATATTTCATTAGCATTCATTTCCACTGGTTTTAGGTTTGGTTTAGTTAATTTTGGGCTAGGTCAGGTTTTGAACCACAAAACTAGCCACCGACGCACCAAAACACCATTTTTGAGCCATCTCCACCATAGAAACCCCAAAACTGAAAAATAATAACATTTCCCTCGGCCAACCATGCATTGTGCATCTACCATTTCATTCTTGGTGCAGCAAAGTTGATGGGATCTAGTACTTGACCGAGAGCCACCCATTTTTGGCTAACTTTGGCTAGTTTTTGGCTCGGTCAGAACTTGATCTTGCACTTTGGCTTAGCCATCTTCAACTTTGCCCGAACCAGATTTTTACCACTTGATTCTTTCATCATTTAGACCATTTGTGCTTGGCCAGGGTTTAAAAAAAAATAAAAAATAATTGCACTTGACCGAGTGGTGCACTTTTGGTGCACCAAACTTAGCCAAATTCTTTGATACTCGGTGAACTTTGTTTTCTGTACATATTTTACTAACCTTGTCGTTGTAAAAAGTGTTTGTTTTGTTGTATACTAACATTTGGTGCAGCTACTTCACAGTTTTGACCAACTTGAATTTTTAACCAAAGGTGAGTGCTCTTAACTTGATTTTGAGTTGGTTAAGTTGTGAATTCTGTACTGATTTGCATTGCATCTTTTTTATTAGCATTCTGTTTTCCATTTCATTCATATCATATAGGATTTAACCCCATTTAGATTCATTTAGTTTTAACTTGATTTTTAGGTTGCATTTCATTCATTTCATACATTTTTCACTCATTTGAATCACACATCTCTTATTCATCTTTACTCTTTGCTTCCACGGATTGATATCTTGGTTTCCCACTGTGCTACATTATTTTTACTGTCTTGGGGAATCATTCTTTTGCATAATACGTGATACGACGCGCGTGTTTTTAAATTGGCGCCATTGCCGGGGAAGTAAAAGTAGAAGTAGAAGTAAGAGATTTGTTTGATTCATCCACTGCATATAGTTTAGGTTGCATTTTGCATTGCATAGTTGTGCTTGTATTGTTCTGTTGAAGCTTTTCACAGGTATTCTTGGTGTATGACCCGATCTACTGGGGAGGACCTAGCTCCCTTTGATCCAAAGATCTCTAGGGCATTCAACAAGAACCTGCCAAAAGGCAGAGGCAGAGAACACAGGGACAACAAAATTTTGAAAATATAAATACAGGTCTAAGCCCGACTGTATCAGAGATAGATATGGGCTCATAGGAGAAGACACTCAAGGAGCTAGCAGCACCTACTGAACACTACCAGCCCTTGTGCATACAGGTACCCACCACCCAGGGAAGGCATGGTGGGATATGAGTTGAAGTCGGGTCTGATCCATCTGCTACCCAAGTTTCATGGCTTGGGAGGAGAGGACCCGCACAAACACCTAATGGAGTTCCACGTGGTCTGTTCCACCATGAGGCAAGCTGATGTGCCTGAAGACCATGTGAAGATGAAGGCCTTCCCATTCTCTTTGTGTGATGCTGCGAAGGACTGGCTATACAACCAAGCTGTTCCCATTAACTCATGGGCCGAGATGAAGAGGAAGTTCCTGGAGAAGTTCTTTCCTACTTCCAGAACAGCTGCGATCTGAAAGGAGATCAGTGGCATTAGACAACAGCAGGGAGATCACTGTTTGAATACTGTGAATGATTTAACAGGTTGTGTGCTACTTGTCCTAACCATCAGATCAACGAACAGTTGTTGATCCAGTATTTCTATGAGGGTCTGATGGCTATGGACAGGCGCATGATTGATGCAGTCAGTGGAGGAGCACTGATGGATAAAACACCTGCAGCAGCCAGGTACTTGATCTCCAACATGGCTGAGAACTCCTAGCAGTTCCATTCCAAGCGGAGTACCAGAGGAGTACATGAGATTAACCGGTCTTCTGAGGTTACTCATGATACTATGCGCCTGGAGAATAAGCTGACAGAGTTGACTTCTTTGGTGAGGCAGCTTGCTTTGACACAGCAGCCAATCCAGTCATCACAGCAGCAGTTTGAGCATCTTATGCATTCTGTTTGTGGCATTTGTGCAGCTTCTGATCATCATACAGACTTGTGCCCACAGTTGCAGGAAGCTAATGCTGTAGAGTCAGCAGATGCTATGTATGTAGGACAACAGTCCTCTTATATGAGACCGGTGCAGCCTATGCAGTCCAGCCAACCTAGATATGATCCCTATTCGTCTACCTATAATCCAGGCTGGAGGGACCACCCAAATCTGAGATATGGCGCGCCTGGTCAAGGCTAGAGTAGTTCTTACATTGCACCTCAGCAGCAGAGGTTTCAGGGCCAACAACAGCAGCAGCAGCATTACACACGGTCAGATCAGCCCTATCCTAGGTCTGACCAGTACCAGCAGCAGAACCAGCCCAGATATAACAGTTACAGGAACCAACAGCAGTATGTGCAGCCATTGCAGCAGCCAGTGGTGCACCAGGAGAGTAGTCCAGATATGAGCAAGATGCTGGAAACCATTATGGCTGGTATGAAAGATATGCAGACTCAGATTGGACAGCTGTCCACTGAGATGAACAGGATGAAACAACAGGGCTCTGGTGCACTCCCATCTCAACCAAAGGTGAATCCGAGGGGAGATTTGAATGCCATTACATTGAGAAGTGGCAAGCAGGTGCAGTCTACTGATGATGTACAGGTTCAAACCCCTGCCACTGTCCAGGACAAACCACCAGAGAAGGTTCCACCACAGCCTACACGCTCCACACCTGTGATTCCCCCTCCTTTCCCATCCAGAGTTCGTGCTCCAAAGCAAAAGGAGGTGGATCCAGATTTGTTGGAGATCTTCAAGAAGGTGGAGATCAACCTGCCTTTGTTGGAAGCTGTCAGACAGGTCCCGAAATATGCCAAGTTTCTAAAGGAGCTCTGCACTTACAAGAGAAATCTGAAGGGAGCTAACATTGAGGTTGTGTCTACTCTATCACAGTTGCCACTTCCACAGAAGTGTGGTGACCCCAGTTCATTCTCCATCCCTTGCACCACTGGACATCTGACCTTTGGTAATGCTTTGATTGACCTTGGTGCAAGCATAAATTTCATGCCCACTGCTTTATACAGGATGCTTCAGTTAGGGGAACTCAAGGAGACCAATGTGGTTATTCAGCTTGTGAATAAGACCACTGTGAAGCCACTTGGTTTGCTTGAGGATGTGCTTGTGAAAGTGAACCAATTGATCTTCCCCGCTGACTTCTACATAATAGACATGGATGATGAGAAGAAGACTAGCCAGTCCACCATAATTCTGGGACGGCCATTCTTGATGACAGCTAAGACGATTATTAATGTACATGTTGGTATGTTGACTATGGAGTTTGGAGGAGAGAAGGTGACCTTTAACATTTTTAATGCATTGAAGTATCCCATTGAAGGTCCCTCGGCGATTGATGACCATTCTCTCTCTACACTTGATACTTTTGATGAAAGTGATCGTGCAGATGTAGATACATTAGAAGTAGACAAAACAGTAGAAGTAGATGACTCTCATAACTTGTTGCCACTTGATGATTCTGATTTTGGTCCTGACACAGTGTTCGGCCCAGATGGCCAGTGTGCAAATTTTGTGACTAACCATGATGTACATATTACATTAGATTTGTCTTTTGCAGGTACGATTGAAAAATCACAAAAAAATGAAGAAAATGAAGAAAGCCCAAAAAGAGAAGGTGAAGAAGAAGAGTGTGGGCAGCAGCCACAAAGTAATGATGAACTCAAACAGTTGCCTGCCCACCTCAAATATGTGTTCTTGGGTAAGTTAAACATTAAACCTGTGATTATTGCTAATAATTTATCTACTGCAGAAGAAGCAGCCTTGATTAAAGTATTGAAGGAGAATGAGAAAGCTATTGGTTGGAGCCTTGAGGATATTCCAAGGATTAGTCCTGCAGTCTTTATGCACAGGATACTGCTTGAGGATAATTATAAGGCTTGCAGAAAACAACAGAGGCGCATCAATCCAACCATAGCTGAGGAAGTGAAGAAAGAGGTGGCTAAGTTATTGAAGGCTGGCATCATTTATCCTATTTCAGACAGTGAGTGGGTTTCTCTTGTCCACGTGGTGCCTAAAAAGTCCGGAACTACAGTTACTGAGGGGAAGAGCAAGGAGATGTTGTAGGCACGTGTTGTGAATAAGTGGAGGGTGTGCATTGATTACAGGAAGCTGAACGATGCTACCAGGAAAGATCACTTCCCTTTACCTTTCATTGACCAAATGCTGGAGCCTAGCAGGTAAGTCCCATTACTACTTCTTGGATGGTTTCTCTTGTTATTTTCAGATACACATTGCACCGGAGGACCAGGACAAGACCACGTTCACATGTCCGTATGGCACCTTTGCATACTCTAGGATGCCATTTGGACTGTGCAACGCCCCTGCCACCTTTCAGAGATGTATGTTGAGCATATTTAGTGATCTTATTGAGGACTGTATGGAGGTATATATGGATGATTTTATCGTATTTGGTTCAGATTTTGATTTATGTCTTGCTAATTTATCTAAAGTATTACACAGATGTATTGAGTCTAATTTGGTATTAAATTATGAGAAATGTCATTTTATGGTACAAAAAGGTATTGTATTGGGTCATCTGATTTCTGCTAAAGGTATACAGGTTGATAAAACTAAGGTGGAAGCTATTGCAGCCCTAAATTATCCAGAGACTGTGAGAGAGTTGAGATCTTTTCTTAGGCATGCAGGTTTCTACAGAAGGTTCATCAAGGACTTCAATAAGATAGCTTCTCCTTTGTCTAAATTATTGCAGAAGGATGTTAAATATGTATTTGATGATGATTGTAAATTAGCATTTGATGAGTTAAAGGGTAAGTTAATCGCTGCTCCTATTATGCGACCTCCTAATTGGAGTCTTCCTTTTGAATTAATGTGTGATGCATCTAATTATGCCCTGGGGGTTGTGTTATCCCAAAGAGTAGATAAAGTAGCTCATGTTATTGCTTATGCTTCTAGGACCTTAGACTCTGCACAGGTAAATAAGAGAGAGAATCCGAAAAGCTCTGCATTAGATCTGAATGTAAACTTCACAACTTATGTTTTAGATCTGAGTTTTTACAATATATACCTAGGCACAACTTAATTACAATAGAAACGAAGCACACAATCAAAGTTACATAGAATTTGAAACGTTTTGGCGCGCAAGCACACGTGGGATGCATTTTAGCTGACTTGAAACGCGCCCAGATTCTTCGTTTTGGCTCCAAATGCGACGATTCAAAAGCCACTAGAAAGCTCTATGAGTTAAGTTTAAAACTCTACCGTTCCCACCTCATTTGGCTTTGTGGCGCGCTCTCCATAAATAAAACACTGAGAGGTGTTCATTGGGCTAGTCAGGCCTGGCGAACCTCACTTAATAAAATTATAGAAATTTCAATTCAAGTCCAAATTACATGAAATCAGCGGCCAATTGAAGCCCACTAAGTTAAGAAATCAGCCAGGCAAGTTTCACTTAATTTGGAGGTCAAATGAATCCGGGAGCCCAATTTTAGCACAGGGAATTCATGTGGAACACGCCAGCCGCGTGAGCTTGCACAAGCGCCAACTTCAAATGCATGTAGAATCTTCAAATCTTATCCAATTCACACGCTTCAAATTTTGGTTTTCAGCTTAACATGTCTATTTTAATATGCAGCCGGAAGCATTGAATTTGGACCTCTGTAGAAAATATGATAAATAAAACAGTGGACTATGTCAGTCTCAACTTAAGGCAAAATAATGCATAATTTACTATTTTTACGTATAATTTAGAGTTAAGGCTTTAAATGGCTCTCTAAGTCAAATAACACTTAATTTATCCTTGTTAATAACTTATAAACATTAACATAATCTTATTAGATAATTAAAATGTGATAAATATTTGTCTCATCAAATAACCCCACACTTGGAGTTTTGCACTCCTGGACAAAAGAATAGAATAAGATTATGTAACAATTTTCAAAGTTTCCAAAACCAAATAATGTTATGAGCAAAAGAATATGAATTCAACAATCCAAGTATAGAATAATCAAAGCAATCAAGCGCATGCTCCAACACAAAGGTAAAGAAGAATTTCAATCAATTTAATTAATGGATCAAAGTTAGGTAAAATCTCTCACAAGTAAGTGTATCTCTCGATCTCTCAAGTGTTTAGGCTAAGTGTTTACACTCAAAGCACATCATGAATATAAATGTTACCATAGGCTTGACAAACCTCTAATTTCCATCACTTGAAATACATACAACCAAAGATCAAAAGGGCTTTTATAAGCTTGTAATGAGGCCAAGGTGAAGGTGTGGTAAAAGAAAGGGAAACAAAGCTAAGAACCAAAGAGAGAAGATGAGCAATGGGGAATGGATGAAATAAGAATGAAGTGTACCCCAAATCACATATTTACCAACATAAGCGCTTCTCTTTTTCTTTTGATTTTTCTCTTTTCTTTCTTTCCTTTTTTCTTTTTCTCAACTTTTCATTTCTTTTTCAACTTTTCCTTTTTCTCAATTTCAAGCTTCTTTTTCAATTCAAGCTCTCTTTCATACCAACTTACAATGCATCAAATCTCTTTTCAAACCTTCATCATATTCACAATTAAGCGCATGGTACCATAAGGCAACAAAAGGTGACAACCCCACACTTATATTCAAACCAATTCCCAAAACAATTCCAAAGCTCATCCAATCTCAAAGGTTAGGTATCATCATGGTTTTTTCGGCTTCAAGGCTTGTAATGAGCTCAAAATCATCAAGAAAAGGTAAGTAAGGCTCAAAGGGGGTAAACAAGGGAAATAATGCAAGGTAGGTCAATATGGTCAAGTAGCTCAAAATCAAAGAAGGCCTAAATCATCTCAATGGTGCATGTGAACAAATAATATCAACAAGAGTTAAGTCAAGTTCTAGAACATCTACAAACATGAGTGAATCACACAAGAAGGAAATAAGCTCAAATCTCACTAGGGTTCTTTCTACCAAAAATTGATCCAAAACCAAATTTTCATGAAAAACTCACTAAACCAAAATGTAAGAAACACCTCTATCAAGTTTGAAAACTCCTACAAAGAATGATGAATCAAAAAGTCTACTCACAAACATTACAAGTAAAGGAAAACAATGAAAACATGTCATAACAAATTGGGAATAATATTATCAAACCAAATAATTTACTATACAAAAGTCAAAACATAACTCAATTCAATCCAATAATTATCAAAAAGGCAAAGCCTAAATACCCCACACTTGAAGGACACATTGTCCTCAATGTGAATTAAGAATAAGGTTAGAAAGATAATACCTTAAAGGCTTCAAAAACCGCAAAGAATGCACTCGTAAGTTACTCCTGTACAATTCAACCAAGCCAAATGAGTCATGGAACCTTGCGGTTCTCCTCATGTTCCTTACCATTTAAGTTACTTGAATCAACATATCCTATATAAGGTGGCGGTTGTTTCCACTCAAAGTCATCAATGAACTGCCACTCTCCTCCTTCAAAATCTTTCTTTTGCTTTTCTATTTTCTCCCCTTTTTTGTGGTTTTTCTCTTTTTCCTGCAGAAAACAACTCAAATGGAATATGTACATCATGGTTAAGAAAAAAAAAAAATTGCAAACTGGCCACACTGGCCAAACACTGTCTGATACTCAAGATCCTCCAACTGTACACAATCCCAAGTTCTATTTACACCTGTTGTATTTACATATTTACACTCCATGTTTCTTTTTGAGTTTTCCAGCTTTTTGAAGTTCCTGTATCCTTTGCCTTAGCTATCAAGCAAGTTCCTGTCAAAGACCCTGTAGAGAGCTGCAACAAAGAATACAAGAACAACTATGCAATGCAAATGCAACACCTAGAACTATATGCAATGGATGAATCAAACGAATCTCCTACTTCCCCTTTTACTTTTACTTCCCCGGCAGCGGCGCCAATTTGATAAAAGCACTTTTGTCGCGGTGCGTTTTATGCAAATAATGGTTTCCAACAACAAATAGTAATGTAGTAATAGTGGGAACCAAGATATCAATCCAAGGAAGTAAAGAGTAAAGAGAAATGACAAATAAGTGATTCAAATGCATGAAATGAATGAAATGCAACCTAAAAATCAAGTTAAAACTAAATGAACCTAAATGGGGTTAAATTCTATATGATATGAATGAAATGGAAAACAGAATGCTAATAAAAAAGATGCAATGCAAATCAGTACAAAATTCACAATTTAACCAACTCAAAATCAAGTTAAAAGCACTCACCTTGGGTCAAAAATTCAAGTTGGTCAAAACTGTGAAGTAGCTACACCAAATGTTAGTAAACAATAAAAAAAACACTTTTTACAAAGACGTGGTTAGTAAAATATGTACAGAAATGCGGGTTGACCGAGTATCAATGATTTTGGCTAAGTTTGGTGCACCAAAAGTGCACCACTCGGTCAAGTATATTTATTTTTCAATTTTTTTAAACCCTGGCCGAGCACAAATGGTCTAAATGATGAAATAATCAAGTGGTAAAAATCTGGTTCGGGCAAAGTTGAAGATGGCTAAGCCAAAATGCAAGATCAAGTTCTGACCGATCCAAAAACTAGCCAAAGTTAGCCAAAAATGGGTGGCTCTCGGTCAAGTACTAGATCCAGTCAACTTTGCTGCACCAAGAATGAAATGGTAGATGCACAATGCATGGTTGGCCGAGGGAAATGTTATTATTTTTCAGTTTTGGGGTTTCTATGGTGGAGATGGCTCAAAAATGGTGTTTTGGTGCGCCGGTGGCTAGTTTTGTGGTTCAAAATCTGACCTAGTCCAAAATTAACTAAACCAAACCTAAAACCAGTGGAAATGAATGCTAATGAAATATGAATGAATGTGAATGAATGCACCAAGGAGTATTTTTGATTTTTCTATTTTTTTGGGGGTGGTTTTGGTGAAATAAAGTGAAGTGCAATGAATGAAAATGGCCTAAAGTCTAACCTAAACTAATGCAGAATTTAAAACAGTAGCAAGGCTCATAAATCTACACTAGAAAAGCATTTAAGGAAAGCAATTAAACCTATCCTAACATGACAAGCAAGCTAGGGAGTGTGGTTTGGGAGTGCTACAACCTAAAATTAGTGTAACCCATGGCTAGGCCCCAATTAACCTATCCTTTGGAAGACATCCAAGTAGTTCACACACAATCCTAGGTCCGAAAGACTCCTCCCTAGTCCCCAACACAGTTTCACAAGCAAGCCAAGTTTGAAAGCAATTAAAGAAAGCAAGTAAAGTCACTACACTAAGCGCATGAATGTAAAATCAAAGCAACCAAACGCAATCCTAGCAAACATGATAACGTGCCTAGAGCCACTCTTANTTCTTGATATTGTAACACCTAAAATAGATTAGGAATCACCATAAACATTTGCAAATGATCACCTCCAATCGGTGGGAAGGCTTTCACATGTTAAAGAAAATCAAGAAATCAATACTAAGGAATGCTAAGCCCGCAACACCATGCAAGTGGACTTTGATTTGGTGTAAAACCTAATTCTAACTCAAAACATTCAAGAAAACAGTAAAGGGACGATGCAAAGATCACAAATCAGATCATAACACAAGAGAATCAATGGAAGAAAGAAGTGAAAACACGTACACAAGTGAAGAACAATGATGCGCAAGGGAGAAAATGGAAGAAGCCATGGTTGCGTGAGAAAAAGAGAGAGAATCCGAAAAGCTCTGCATTAGATCTGAATGTAAACTTCACAACTTATGTTTTAGATCTGAGTTTTTACAATATATACTAAAGTATAATATAATTACAATAGAAACGAATGTACACAATCAAAGTTACATAGAATTTGAAACGTTTTGGCGCGCAAGCACACGTGGAATGCATTTCAGCTGACTTAAAATGCGCACATCTTCTTCGTTTGGGCTCCAAATGCGATGATTCAAAAGCCACAAGAAAGCTCTATGAGTTAAGTTTAAAAAGCCACCGTTTTCACTTGAATTGGCGTTGTGGCGCGCTTTCCACAAATAAAACACTGAGAGGTGTTCATTGGGCCAATCCGGCCTGGTGAACCTCACTTCATAAATTTATATAAATTTCAATTCAGGTCTAAATTGAATGAAATCAGAGCACAATTAAGGCCCTTTAAGTTAGCTAAACAACCCAACAAGTTTCACTTAATTTAAAGATCAAAAGAATCCAGGAGCCCAATTTAAGTCCACTATACTCATGAGACGTGTGAGCTTGTGCTTCAGCTGCACAAGGGCCAACTTCAAATGCGTGTGGAATCTTCAATTCTTGTCCAATTTGCACGCTTCAAATTTTGGCTTAAAGCATCACGTGTCTACTTTAATCTGAAACCAAAATAAATGAATTTGGATCTCTGTAGAAATTACAATAAATCAAACAGTGAATCATGTCAGTTTTGGGTTAGTACAAAATAATGCTTAATTTACTGTTTTTATTCACAATTTAGTGTTAAGGCCTCAAAAGGTCTAATAACTCAAATAACACTTAATTTATCATTATTAACAACTTATAAACATTAACAAAACATAATTAGATAAATAAAATAAGATAAATATATGACTCATCATTGTTACATAATCTTATTCTATTCTTTTGCCCAGGAGTGCAAAACTTCAAGTGTGGGGTAATAATGATAAATTAAGTGTTATTTGAGTTATTAGACCATTTGAGGCCTTAACACTAAATTGTGTATAAAAACAGTAAATTAAACATTATTTTGTACTAACCCAAAACTGACATGGTTCAATGTTTGATTTATTTTAATTTCTACAGAGATCCAAATTCATTGATTTCAGTTGCAGATTAAAGTAGACATGTAGAGCTTTAAGCAAAAATTTGAAGCGTGCAAATTGGACAAGAATTGAAGATTTAACACGCATTTGAAGTTGGCCCTTGTGCAGCTGAAGCACAAGCTCACACGTCTCATGAGTATAATGGACTTAAATTGGGCTCCTGGATTCGTTTGATCTCTAAATTAAGTGAAACTTGTTGGGTTGTTTAGCTAACTTAAAGGGCCTTAATTGGGCGCTTATTTCATCTAATTTGGATCTGAATTTAAATTTATATAAACTTATTAAGTGATGTTCACCAGGCCGGATTGGCCCAATGAACACCTCTCAATGTTTTATTTGTGGAAAGCGCGCCACAACGCCAATTCAAGCGGGAACGGTGGCTTTTTAAACTTAACTCATAGAGCTTTATTGTGGCTTTTGAATCATCGCATTTGGAGCCAAAACGAAGAAGATGTGCGCGTTTTAAGTCAGCTGAAATGCATTCCACGTGGGCTTTCGCGCCAAAACGTTTCAAATTCTATGTAACTTTGATTGTGTACATTCGTTTCTATTGTAATTAACTTGTACTCTAGTATATATTGTAAAAACTGAGATCAGAAACATAAGTAGTGAAGTTTACATTCAGATCTAATGCAGAGCTTTTCGGATTCTCTCTCTCTTTCTCACGCAACCATGGCTTCTTCCATTTTCTCCCTTGCGTATCATTGTTCTTCACTTGAGTATGTGTTTTCACTTCTTTCTTCCATTGATTCTCTTGTGTTATGATCTGATTTGTGATCTTTGCATCTTCCCTTTACTGTTTTCTTGAATGTTTTGAGTTAGAATTAGGTTTTACACCGAATCAAAGTCCACAAGTGTGGTGCTGCGGGCTTAGCATTACTTCGTATTGATTTCTTGATTTGCTTTAACATGTGAAAGCCTTCCCACCGATTGGAGGTGATCATTTGCAAATGTTTATGGTGATTCCTAATCTGTTTTAGGTGTTACAATATCAAGAAAATCAAGAACTAAGAGTGGCTCTAGGCACGTTATCATGCTTGCTAGGATTGCGTTTGGTTGCTTCATTTACTTTCCATGCGCTAGTAGTTTAGTGAATTTACAAGCTTTTCTTTAATTGCTTTCAAACTTGGCTCTCTTGTGAAACTGTGTTGTGGACTAGGGAGGAGTCTTTCGGACCTTGAATTGTGTGTGAACTACTTGGATGTCTTCCAAGGGATAGGTTGATTGGGGCCTAGCCACGGGTTACACCAATTTTAGGTTGTAGCACTCCCAAACCACACGGCCTAGCTTGCTTGTCATGTTAGGATAGGTTTAATTGCTTTCTTTAAATGCTTTTCTAGTGTAGATTTATGAGCCTTGCTACTGTTTTAAATTCTGCATTAGTTTAGGTTAGATTTTAGGCCATTTTCATTCATTGCACTTCACTTTATTTCACAAACCCCTCCCAAAATAATAGAAAAATAAAAAATACTCCTTGGTGCATTCATTCACATTCATTCATATTTCATTAGCATTCATTTCCACTGGTTTTAGGTCTGGTTTAGTTAATTTTGGACTAGGTCAGGTTTTGAACCACAAAACTAGCCACCGGCGCACCAAAACACCATTTTTGAGCCATCTCCACCATAGAAACCCCAAAACTGAAAAATAATAACATTTCCCTCGGCCAACCATGCATTGTGCATCTACCATTTCATTCTTGGTGCAGCAAAGTTGATGGGATCCAGTAGTTGACTGAGAGCCACCCATTTTTGGCTAACTTTGGCTAGTTTTTGGCTTAGTCAGAACTTGATCTTGCATTTTGGCTTAGCCATCTTCAACTTTGCCCGAACCAGATTTTTTACCACTTGATTCTTTCATCATTTAGACCATTTGTGCTCGGCCAGGGTTTTAAAAAAAATAAAAAATAATTGCACTTGACCGAGTGGTGCACTTTTGGTGCACCAAACTTAGCCAAATTCTTTGATACTTGGTCAACTTTGTTTTCTGTACATATTTTACTAACCTTTTCTTTGTAAAAAGTGTTTGTTTTGTTGTTTACTAACATTTGGTGCAGCTACTTCATAGTTTTGACCAACTTGAATTTTTGACCAAAGGTGAGTGCTCTTAACTTGATTTTGAGTTGGTTAAGTTGTGAATTCTGTACTGATTTGCATTGCATCTTTTTTATTAGCATTCTGTTTTCCATTTCATTCATATCATATAGGATTTAACCCCATTTAGATTCATTTAGTTTTAACTTGATTTTTAGGTTGCATTTCATTCATTTCATACATTTTTCACTCATTTGAATCACACATCTCTTATTCATCTTTACTCTTTGCTTCCACAGATTGATATCTTGGTTTCCCACTGTGCTACATTATTTTTACTGTCTTGGGGAATCATTCTTTTGCATAATACGTGATACGACGCGCGTGTTATCAGTCGTCCTGCTGTGGATCTATCCCTTTGAAGTCTGCATCAGTGAAGGTGATGGGTGGCATTTTCGGTGATTTACTCTTGTCGGCCATATTAACTGAGTGGATGTTCCTCAAATGCCTTTTCCTCGCTGAGCTAGACACTCCTCCTTTTGCAAAGCCACCTGCAATGGTGTTGATTACCCCCCTCAAGGGTTGGCTTTTTCTTTCTTCCTCCTTCCTTTCCTGCCCCCTCCCTTGCTGCTTCTGGTTATACCCTGAGTTGTAATTGGGCCTGCTTGATCCTCCGTATCTTCCCCACTGTTGCCCCTCTCGTCCATCCTTCCTCCTCACCAGCCTTTGGAGGTGCCCTACTTGCACCAACTCCTCAATTTTGTCCTTGAGTGTGACACATTCTTTGGTGGAATGACCATGGTTCTTGTGGTATCTGCAGTGTTTGCTGAAATCTGCATTGGGAGGGGTAGGAACATTTTTGGTTGTTTGAAGCAAGTCAGCATTCAATGCTTCTTCCAGTGCTCTGACCCTATCCACATTTAAAGGAGTTGATGAGTCAAATATTTATCCTATTTTATTTATCTAATTATGTTTTGTTAATGTTTATAAGTTGTTAATAATGATAAATTAAGTGTTATTTGAGTTATTAAACCATTTGAGGCCATAACACTAAATTGTGCATAAAAACAGTAAATTAAGCATTATTTTGTACTAACCCGAAACTGACATGGTTCACTGTTTGATTTATTGTAATTTTTACAGAGATCCAAATTCATTTATTCCAGTTGCAGATTAAATTAGACATGTTAAGCTTTAAGCCAAAATTTGAAGCGTGCAAATTGGACAAGAATTGAGGATTCCACACGCATTTGAAGTTGGCCCTTGTGCAGCTGAAGCACGAGCTCACACGTCTCTTGAGTATAGTGGACTTAAATTGGGCTCTTGGATTCGTTTGATCTCTAAATTAAGTGAAACTTGTTGGGTTGTTTAGCTAACGTAAAGGGCCTTCATTGGGCGCTGATTTCATCTAATTTGGACCTGAATTGAAATTTATATAAATTTATTAAGCGAGGTTCACCAGGCCGGACTGGCCCAATGAATATCTCTTAGTGTTTTATTTGTAGAAAGCGCGCCACAATGCCAATTCAAGTTGGAATGGTGGCGTTTTAAACTTAACTCATAGAGCTTTCTTGTGGCTTTTGAATCGTCTCATTTGGAGCCAAAACGAAGAAGATGTGCACGTTTTAAGTCAGCTGAAATGCATTCCACGTTTGCTTGCGCGCCAAAACGTTTTAAATTCCGTGTAACTTTGATTGTGTGCTTCGTTTCTATTGTAATTAAGTTAGGCCTGACTATATATTGTAAAAATACAGTGTATTCTGTGTGTTGAAGATTCATAAGTTCAGATCCAATACAAAGAGCTATTGCTTTTCTCTCAACTCGTTCAAGCTTCCATGGGTTTTCTTCATTGTTTCCAGATGAGACAAATATTTATCACATTTTAATTATCTAATAAGGTTATGTTAATGTTTATAAGTTGTTAACAAGGATAAATTAAGTGTTATTTGACTTAGAGAGCCATTTAAAGCCTTACCTCTAAATTATATGTAAAAACAGTAAATTATGCATTATTTTGCCTTAACTTGAGACTGACATAGTCCACTGTTTTATTTATCATATTTTCTAAAGAGGTCCAAATTCAATGGTTCCGGTTGCATATTAAAATACACATGTTAAGCTGAAAACCAAAATTTGAAGCGTGTGAATTGGATAAGATTTGAAGATTCTACATGCATTTAAAGTTGGCGCTTGTGCAAGCTCACGCGGCTGGCGTGTTCCACATGAGTTCCCTGTGCTAAAATTGGGCTCCCGGATTCATTTGACCTCCAAATTAAGTGAAACTTGTCAGGCTGATTTCGTAACTTAATGGGCTTCAATTGGGAGTTGATTTCATGTAATTTTGACTTGAATTGAAATTTCTATAATTTTATTAAGTGAGGTTCACCAGGCCGGATTGGCCCAATGAACACCTCTCAGTGTTTTATTTATGGAGAGCGCGCCACAATGCTAAATGAGGTGGGAACGGTGGCGTTTTAAACGTAACTCATAGAGCTTTCTAGTGGCTTTTGAATCATCGCATTTGGAGCCAAAACGAAGAATCTGGGCGCGTTTCAAGTCAGCTGAAATGCATTCCACTTGTGCTTGCGCGCCAAAACGTTTAAATTCCGTGTAACTTTGATTGTGTGCTTCGTTTCTATTGTAATTAAGTTGTGCCTAGGTATATATTGTAAAAACTCAGATCTAAAACAGAAGTTGTGAAGTTTACATTCAGATCTAATGCAGAGCTTTTCGGATTCTCTCTCTTTCTCACGCAACCATGGCTTCTTCCATCTTTCTCCCTTGCGCATCATTGTTCTTCACTTGTGTATGTGTTTCCACTTCTTTCTTCCATTGATTCTCTTGTTTTATGATCTGATTTGTGATCTTTGCATCTTCCCTTTACTGTTTTCTTGAATGTTTTGAGTTAGAATTAGGTTTTACACCAAATCAAAGTCCACTTGCATGGTGTTGCGGGCTTAGCATTCCTTAGTATTGATTTCTTGATTTTCTTTAACATGTGAAAGCCTTCCCACCGATTGGAGGTGATCATTTGCAAATGTTTATGGTGATTCCTAATCTGTTTTAGGTGTTACAATATCAAGAAAATCAAGAACTAAGAGTGGCTCTAGGCACGTTATCATGTTTGCTAGGATTGTGTTTGGTTGCTTTGATTTTACATTCATGCGCTTAGTGTAGTGACTTTACTTGCTTTCTTTAATTGCTTTCAAACTTGGCTTGCTTGTGAAACTGTGTTGGGGACTAGGGAGGAGTCTTTCGGACCTAGGGTTGTGTGTGAACTACTTGGATGTCTTCCAAGGGGTAGGTTAATTGGGGCCTAGCCATGGGTTACACCAATTTTAGGTTGTAGCACTCCCAAACCACACGACCTAGTTTGCTTGTCATGTTAGGATAGGTTTAATTGCTTTCTTTAAATGCTTTTCTAGTGTAGATTTATGAGCCTTGCTACTGTTTTAAATTCTGCATTAGTTTAGGTTAGATTTTAGGCCATTTTCATTCATTACACTTCACTTTAATTCACCAAAACCCCCCCAAAAAAATAGAAAAACAAAAAAATATTCCTTGGTGCATTCATTCATACTCATTCATATATTAATCTCTTTCATTTGCCACTGTTTTTGGGGCTGAACCAACTTAGTCATTTTCTAGGTCAGTTTTGAACCAAAAACAAGCCACCGGCGCACCAAAACACCCACCATTGAGCCATCTCCCACTTAAAAACCCCAAAATTGAAAAGTAACATCATTTCCCTTGGCCAACCATGCATTGTGCATCTACCATTTCATTCTTGGTGCAGCAAAGTTGACTGGATCTAGTACTTGACCGAGAGCCACCCATTTTTGGCTAGTTTTGGCTAGTTTTTGGCTCGGTCAGAACTTGATCTTGCATTTTGGCTTAGCCATCTTCAACTTTGCCCGAACCAAATTTTTACCACTTCATTCTTTCATCCATTTAAACACATCTGTCCATCCAGAATTTTGAAAATCAAAAATATTTTCATGGTTGACCGAGAGTGGAGCATTTGGTGCACCAAAACCTAGCCAGATTTTTTACTCTCGACCAACTACCATTTCTGTACATATTTTACTAACCATGTCTTTGTAAAAAGTGTTTTTTTTGTTGTTTACTTACATTTGGTGCAGCTACTTCATAGTTTTGACCAACTTGAATTTTTGGCAAAAGTAAGTGCTCTTAACTTGGATTTTGAGTTGGTTAAGTTGTGAAATCTGTACTGATTTGCATTGTACATTTGTGATTAGCATTCTGTTTTCCATTCCATTCATATCATATAGATTTTAACCCCATTTAGGTTAATTTAGTTTTAACTTGATTTTTAGGTTGCATTTCATTCATTTCATGCATTTTTCACTCATTTGAATCACACATCTCTTATTACTCTTTACTCTTTACTTCCTTGGATTGATATCTTGGTTCCCACTGTGCTACATTATTTTTACTGTCTTGGGGAATCATTATTTGTATAGAAGCGCACCGCGACAAAAGTGCTTCTTTCATTTCCTTGCGCGCGCACATGTGTTGTTCTTCCATTGTGTATGTTTTCTTTCCATTTCTATATGGCTCTACTTGTGTTCTGATCTGTTTTGAGTTTCTTGACCATGGTTTAAGTGCTTTCTTTTAAATTCTTGATGCTTTAGTGTAGTTTTACCGATTGATTTCCTTGGACTAGCCACCTCTTGTTCACAATTATTAGTTTTTGAGCCTTGATTTGGTTTAATGTGTGGATACTCGTGGCGATTGCATTGTTGAAGCACACAAATGTTTATGGTGAAATCCTAATTGAATTAGGTCAGGGTTTTACAATGTCAAGATCACTTGAAGGCTAAGATTGCATTGAATTAAGTGCGCTTATCTTTAGGAATGATATCATTGCTTTCTTTACACGCTTTGATTTTATGTACTTTCAATGTTAGAATAGCTTACTATTTTCCATAGTTAGAGTACTGTTTAGGTTGATTAGATTTAGGTTTAAATGCCTTGCTACAATTTACAATTCATGCATTAGCTTAGGGTAGTGTTTAGGCCATTTCCACACATTTCATAGCACTTTAATTCCACAAAACCCCCCTGAAAAATTAGAAAAATAAAAAACAAACTATGGTGCATTCATTCATATATTCATACCTTTCATTTGCCACTATTTTTGGGTCTGAACCAGCTTAGTCATTTTCTAGGTCAGTTTTGAGCCAAAAACACACCAAAACACCCTCCATTGAGCCATCTCCCATTTAGAAATCCCAAAACCAAAAAATAACCACATTTCACTCGACCAACCCCATATTTCCAAGCCACCCAAGATTTTGGTTCGAGAAAAGTTGTCCAGATTGAGCTCTGACCGAGAGCCACCCATTTTTGGCTAGTTTTTGGCTCGGTCAGAACTTGATTTTGAATTTTGGCTTAGCCATCTTCAACTTTGCCCGAACCAGATTTTTTCCACTTCATTCTTTCATCCATTTGAACACATCTGTCCATCCAGAATTTTGAAAATCAAAAATATTTTCATAGTTGACCGAGAGTGGTGCATTTGGTGCAACAAAACCTAGCCAGATTTTTTACTCTCGACCAACTTTCATTTCTGTTCATATTTTACTAACCTTGTCTTTGTAAAAAGTGTTTGTTTTGTTGTTTACTAACATTTGGTGTAGCTACTTCACAGTTTTGACCAACTTGAATTTTTTGCAAAGGTAAGTGCTCTTAACTTGAATTTTGAGTTGGTTAAATTGTGAAATCTGTACTGATCTGCATTGCATTCTTTAAATTAGCATTCTGTTTTCCATTTCATTCATATCATATAGATTTTAACCCCATTTAGGTTCATTTAGTTTTAACTTGATTTTTAGGTTATATTTCATTCATTTCATGCATTTTTCATTCATTTGAATCACTTATCTCTTATTCCGCTTTACTCTTTGCTTCCACGGATTGATATCTTGGTTCCCACTATTACTACATTGCTTATTTGTTGAGGGATTCATTGTTTGTAAAGTGTATTGCGACGTGACCTTTCAAATTGGCGTCGTTGCCGGGGAAGTAAAGGTAAAAGTAGAAGTAAGAGATTTGTTTGGTTCATTCCACAGCATATAGTTTAGGTTGCATTTGCATTTGCATAGTTGCTTCTGTGTATTCTGTTGCAGCTCTTTTACAGGTATTCTTGGTGTATGACCCGATCTACTAGGGAGGACCTAGCTCCCTTTGCTTTTGTGTATTCTGTGTATTCTGAGTTCCTCCCCTCTGACCAGGTTCCTCTTGGACTATGGCAGAGGGTTGTTGCATTGTTGGCTGAGAGCGTCCTTGCACTTCAGGGTGCGAGGATGCCTCTTCTTTTTCCTCCAACCTTCTCTTCATTCTCTCATTCTCCCGCCTTAATCCCTCCATCTCCTCTGCACTTCTCTTCTTGAATTCGTCCAGCTCCCTTCTCATCTCGGCCAACATTGACATTCCTTCTTCGGGAGCTTCTTCTCTTTCTTCGTTCACTTGCCTCTCTTCCACTATCTCTTCTCTTCCCAATTCTCCTCCTTCCCTCCTAGGCTCCTCTCTACTCGCCATGTTTCTTGTGAATGCCATTCTAGGTTGCTGACTCGACCCCACGGTGGGCGCCAAAATGTTCCTGCCGAGAGGTTAATACAAGGACCGACGGCAACAATGGATCTTCTTACTAATCTTTCTTCCCTAATCCTCCTCTCCTGCTTCGCCGTGTCCTTCCCGTCCCACTGCCAAGAGCTTCTCGTCCATCGGGTGGGAGTGTACCTGTTGATTACACTCCGACGCTCAAGTCTGTAAATATTTAGGCAGAATATTCTCTACAGTAAAAAAAGTATTCAAGTCATCATACCTCATCATTTATTACCTATTTATAGCCTCGTAAATTGGGTCAGAGTTAAGAGTTAACTCTGCTTTAAACACCTGATTATGCCTGATTGGCATAGTTAGGTCGTCCTTAACACTTGGACGAAAGGCTTCCGGCTAAGGCCGGATGCTTTCTAGTGCTGTTATGCTTAGATTATAGCTTTGGCCGGGAGGCTCACGGTCTAGACGAGAGCTTCCAATATCACTTATGCTTAAATTATTCCTAATTAAGGTGGCTTAGGAGTAACCGAAAGGTTACCAATACCTTATCCGAACAAGATCTGAATGTAAACATCACAACTTATGTTTTAGATATGAGTTTTTACAATATATACTAAAGTACAACTTAATTACAATAGAAACGAATGTACACAATCAAAGTTACATAGAATTTGAAACGTTTTGGCGCACAAGCACACGTGAAATGCATTTCAGCTGACTTCAAACGCGCACAGATTCTTCGTTTTAGCTCCAAATGCGACGATTTAAAAGCCACTAGAAAGCTCTGTGAGTTAAATTTAAAACTCCACTGTTCCCACTTGATTTGGCGTTGTGTCGCGCTTTCCATAAATAAAACACTGAGACATGTTCACTGGGCCAATCCGGCCTGGTGAACCCCACTTCATAAATTTATATAAATTTCAATTCAGGTCCAAATTGAATGAAATCAGCGCCCAATTAAGGCCCTTTAATTTAGCTAAACAACCCAACAAGTTCACTTAATTTAGAGATCAAACGAATCCAGAAGCCCAATTTAAGTCCACTATACTCATGAGACGTGTGAGCCTGTGCTTCAGCTGCACAAGAGCCAACTTCAAATGCGTGTGGAATCTCTAATTCTTGTGCAATTTGCACGCTTCAAATTTTTGTTTAAAGCTCAACATGTCTACTTTAATCTGCAACTAGAATCAATGAATTTGGATCTCTGTAGAAATTAAAATAAATCAAATAGTGAACCATGTCAGTTTCGGGTTAGTACAAAATAATGCTTAATTTACTGTTTTTATGCACAATTTAGTGTCAAGGACTCAAATGGTCTAATAACTCAAATAACACTTAATTTATCATTATTAACAACTTATAAACATTAACAAAACATAATTAGATAAATAAAATAAGATAAATATTTGACTCATCAAACTGGGCAAAAGAATAGAATAAGATTATGTAACAATTTTCAAAGTTTCCAAGACCAAATAATGTTATGAGCAAAAGAATATGAATCCAACAATTCAAGTATAGAATAATCAACACAATCAAGAGCATGCTCCAACACAAAGGTAAAGAAGAATTTCAATCAATTTAATTAATAGTGGCGCGAAGCTACCGTGCGTTGGATTATGACTGAACGCCTCTAAGTCAGAATCCGAGCTAGAAGCGATGCGTGCGCCCGTCGTCTGTTTGCCGACCAGTAGTAGGGGGCCTCGGCCCCCAAGAGGCACGTGCCGTTGGTGATCCTTGTAAGGCGAATCAGCCTTGCGAGACGCCTTGAAGCGCAATTCGCATCGAGTGACGGGTAGAATCCTTTGCAGACGACTTAAATACGCGACGGGGTATTGTAAGTGGCAGAGTGGCCTTGCTGTCACGATCCACTAAGATTCAGCCCTTGTCGCTTTGATTCGTCCCTCCCCTCCTTAATCACTTAAATTTTATGTTTCCATACAATATGGGGGCGAAATAGTTAGTATAGTCCACTTGATATAAATTCATTCCATATATGACCCAAGTCATTATGACCAATAAAAATGTTCAAGTAAATCCGTAGTAATCAAATGATGACGCCTTGCATGCATTGCTAAAGCAATACCAACATACATCCCCAAGTTTGAAGGATATGTAACAATGTTCACTGAACAAGGATGGATCCCCAAAAATGGCAAGAGAAGCACACCAACCTTGGTGAAAAATGAAAGTGGTCAGAATGCTGAAGTAGCTGCACAGAATGTTAGTAAACACAAAAATATGGATATTTTACAAAGGGCTGGTCAACAAAAAATGTTAATGGCTAAGTCAAAATGCATGAAAATGGTTCTGACCGAGCCGAAAACGCACCAAAATGGGGCACACCAACCTTGGTGAAAAAAAAAAGGGGTCAGAATGGTGAAGTAGCTGCACAGAATGTTAGTAAACACAAAAATATGGATATTTTACAAAGGGCTGGTCAACAAAAAATGTTAATGGCTAAGTCAAAATACATGAAAATGGTTCTAACCGAGCCGAAAACGCACCAAAATGGGGCACACCAACCTTGGTGAAAAAAAAAGTGATCAGAATGGTAAAGTAGCTGCACAGAATGTTTGTAAACACAAAAATATGGATATTTTACAAAGGGCTGGTCGACAAAAAATGTTAATGGCTAAGGCAAAATGCATGAAAATGGTTCTGACCGAGCCGAAAACGCACCAAAATGGGGCACACCAACCTTGGTGAAAAAAAAAGTGGTCAGAATGGTGAAGTAGCTTAACAGAATGTTAGTAGACACAAAAATATGGATATTTTACAAAGGGCTAGTCGACAAAAAATGTTAATGGCTGAGTCAAAATGCATGAAAATGGTTCTGACCGAGCCGAAAACGCACCAAAATGGGGCACACCAACCTTGGTGAAAAACAAAAGTGGTCAGAATGCTGAAGTAGCTGGATAGAATGTTAGTAAACACAAAAATATAGATATTTTATATAGGGCTGGTTGACAAAAAATGTTAATGGCTAAGTCAAAATGCATGAAAATGGTTCTGACCGAGCCGAAAACGCACCAAAATGGGGGGTTCTCGGTCAGAGAAATTTTTTTTTATGATTTTGAAATTCTGGCTGGACACAAATGATCAAATGGATGATTAATGGATGCTGGCAAATTCTTGACCGAGTGAAAATGTTTATGGCTAAGTCAAAATGCATGAAAATGGTTCTGACCGAGCCGAAAACGCACCAAAATGGAGGGTTCTCGGTCAGAGGTCAAATGGATGAACTTTGCTCGGACAAAAATAAAATGGTATGCAGGAAATGTATGGTTGGCCGAGTGAAATGCAATTAGTTTTTGATTTTGAGCTTTAAAAATGGTAGTTGACCGAATGGGTATGGTTTCTGGCAGGGTCAGAAATTTTCTGACCGAGCCAGGAAAATTTCTGACCGAGCCGAAAACGCACCAAAATGGAGGGTTCTCGGTCAGAGGTCAAATGGATGAACTTTGCTCGGTCAAAAATAAAATGGTAAAATGTATGGTTGGTTGAGTGAAATACAATTAGTTTTTTATTTTGAGCTTTAAAAATGGTAGTTGACCGAATGGGTATGGTTTCTGGCAGGGTCAGAAATTTTCTGACCGAGCCAGGAAAATTTCTGACCGCGCTAGGAAAATTTCTGGCTCGGTCAGATTTTGGTGCTATGGGTCAATTTTATTTTTACTCGTGCCAATTTAGCATTCTTCACTCTAATGGACTTCAATTAAATCCCCCATGATACTGGGAAAGACCCAGGACAAAATACATTCATTTTATATTTTTTTTTAATTTTTGATTTTTCATCGTTTTACATAAAAATTCACAAAAATTCAATCCCTTATCTAATTGAGCTGAAATTTGGTGGGCACCTTTGTTATAATATTATGTAATGCTCTGAAAAAATCGCATCAAAATTCGAAGTCTAGATACATTTTTTTATTTTTTCGGATTTTACGATTTTGGCACTTTGAGAAATAAAAAAAACATGTCCAGTTGATATTAAATCCTGATTTTTGGGGGACAAAGAGATATGATTTTTCTAAGGAATACTGCAAAAAATCGCATCAAAATTCAATTTCTAGGTCCAAATTTGGACTTATGTCTACTCACAAAAAGTGTATCTACTTGTACAAATTTGGTAATGGCATATTAGCCTATTATAGTGGGGAGGTGCTCCTTGACCCGACCATGCCCACAATGGTTACTCAAGGGCTGATCACGGTGATTCTCTCTAGTGCCTCACGATCTAGTTTAATGTCTCCGTGGCAATGCTCGGTGAAATTCCTCTCATCCCTCCCCCCATGGTCGAAAGTCGACCGAAATCGGCCGATTTCGGCCGATCAGCTGATCTTTTGCCTGACCCTCGGAAACTTGTGGGCTTCATTATTTGGCTTATTTTGACATTAAGGATGCATGAACGGTGCTTAATAGGGTTCGATTTTGGTGTCTTTCGGGATACTTTTTGAGGATTCTAGGTAGCATTGTGGAGCCTCTACGGTGCTGGAGAGAGTCACGATAGTGAGTTGGGTTCTAATGAACCTTGGTAACCCACCAAGGGGAAGACTCGCACAACGCACCTTGGTGCGGAGACTCGTTCGATCGATCTCCCAATCCCGACTTTGTCCGATCGATCTCCCAATCTCGACTTTGTCGTATGGTTCGCGTGCTTCATTATGTGGCTTATTTTGACATCGACGATGCATGAACGGTGCTTAATAGGGTCCAATTTTGGTGCCTTTTGATATTATAAGGATCCTAGGTAGCATTGTGGAGCCTCTGAGGTGTTGGGAAGCGTCACGATAGTGAGTAGGGTTCTAATGAACCTTGGTAACCCACCAAGGGGAAGACTTGCACAACGCACCTTGGTGCGGAGACTCAGTCGATCGATCTCCCGATCTCGACTTGGTCATATGGTTCTGGTCTTCATTATGTTGCTTATTTTGACATCGAGGATGCATGAACGGTGCTTAATAGGGTCTGATTTTGGTGTCTTTCGGGATACTTTTTGAGGATCCTAGGTAGCATTATGGAGCCTCTAAGGTGTTGGGAAGAGTCACGATA
>BDMB01000214.1:91397-108535 GCA_016859785.1 Macrotyloma uniflorum
CGCACCAGAATTTGATTACCACCGATCTAGGATCTTCCTAACGCACTAGAATTGACTCCCGACTGCACCACAAATGGATTACGACCGAACCATAGTTTAATATCGCACCAGAAATGAGATTCGACCGCACCAGAGATGAAATATGATGGCACCAGAATTTTCCAGTCGCACCAGAAATGAGTCACGACCGAACCCGAATCTTCATACCACACTAGTTTTGACTCCCGACCAGACCCAAAGCGGCTTTCAACCGAACCAAAATTTTTTGACCGGCCCATAATTTTTCGACCGGACTGAGACTTTTCGGCTCGGCCAAAATTTTTCGGCCCGCACAAAATTTTTTTGGCCGAACCAAAACTTTTCGTTCGCACCAGAAATGAGTTCTGACCGCACCAGAAAATTCCGATCGCACCAGAAAAGAATTCTGACAGGACAAAAATCTCCCGACCGCACCATAATTTGATTTCGACCGAACTAGAATCTTTCGAACGCACCAGATTTGACTCTCGACTGCACCACAAATGGATTACGACCGAACAATAATTTTTTGACCGGACCAGAAATGAGATCCGACCGCACCAGATATGAAATCTTACCGCACCATAATTTTTCGATTGCACCAGATATGAGTTCTGACCGAACCAGAATTTTCAGACCACACTAGTTTTGACTCCCGACCGCACCAAAAGCAAATTTCAACCGAACCATAAATTTTCGACCAGACCGAGACTTTTCGACCCGGCCAAAATTTTTTGACCGAACCAAAACTTTTCGACCGTACCAGAAATGAGTTCTGACTACACCAGAATATTCCGATCGAAGCAGAAATGAATTCCGACCGCTTACACCAGAATATTTCGATCGCAGCAAAAATGAATTCCGACCGGACCAGAATATCCCGACCGCACAACATTTGACTCCCGACTACTCCAGAATTTATTTCGACCGTACCAGAATCTTCTGACGGCACCAGATTTGACTCCCGACTGCACCTCAAATGGATTACGACCGTACCATAATTTTTCAACCGCACCAGATATTAAATCTGACCGTACCAGAATTTTCCGATCCCAACAGAAATGAGTCCTGACCGAACCAGAATCTTCGGACCGCACTAGTTTTGACTCCCGACTACTCCATAAGCGGATACCAGTCAAAACAAAATTATTCGACCGGATCTTAATTTGTCGACCGGACCGAGACTTTTCGACCCGACCAAAACTTTTCAACCGCACCAGAAATGAGTTATGATCGCACCAAAAATGAATTCCGACCGGACCAGAATCTCCCGACCGCACCAGAATTTGATTACCACCGATCTAGAATCTTCCTAACGCACTAGAATTGACTTCCGACTGCACCACAAATGGATTATGACCGAACCATAATTTTTCGACCGCACCGGAAATGAGATCTGGCCGCACCAGATATGGAATCTGACCGCACTAGAATTTTCCGATCGCACCAGAAATGAGTCCCGACCGAACCAGAATCATCAGACCACACTAGTTTCGACTCCCGACCACACAAAAAGCGGATGTTGACCGAACCAAAATTTTTCGACCGGACCGACCGGACCATAATTTTTGGACCCGGACAAAATTTTTAGACCGCACCACGAATTAGTTCTAACCGCACAAGAATATTCCGATTGCACTACAAATGAATTCCGACCGCACCAGAATCTCCCGACCGCACCACATTTGACTCCCGACCACAAAAAATTTGATTTCGACCAAACCGGAATCTTCCGATTGCACCAGATTTGACTCTCGACCGCACAATTAATGGATTACGACCGAACAATAATTTTCGACTGCACCAGAAATGAGATCAGGCCGCACCAGATATGAAATCTTACCGCACCATAATTTTTCGATTGCACCAGAAATGAGTTCTGACCGAACCAGAATTTTCAGACCACACTAGTTTTGACTCCCGACCGCACCAAAAGCGAATTTCAACTGAACAAAAAATTTTCGACCGGACCGAGACTTTTCGACCCGGCCAAAATTTTTTGACCGAACCAAAACTTTTCGACCGTACCAGAAATGAGTTCTGACCGAACCAGAATTTTCAGACCACACTAGTTTTGACTCCCGACCGCACCAAAAGCGAATTTCAACTGAACAAAAAATTTTCGACCGGACCGAGACTTTTCGACCCGGCCAAAATTTTTTGACCGAACCAAAACTTTTCGACCGTACCAGAAATGAGTTCTGTCTACACCAGCATATTCCGATCGCAGCAGAAATGAATTCCGACCAGACCAAAATATCCCGACCGCACAACATTTGACTCCCGACTACTCCAGAATTTATTTCGACCGTACCAGAATCTTCCGACGGCACCAGATTTGACTCCCGACTGCACCTCAAATGGATTACGACCGAACCATAATTTTTCGACCGCACCAGAATATTCCGATCCCAACAGAAATGAGTCCTGACCGAACCAGAATCTTCGGACCGCACTAGTTTTGACTCCCGACTACTCCATAAGCGGATACCGACCAAAAAAAAATTTTTCGACCAGATCTTAATTTGTCGATGGGTCCGAGACTTTTTGACCCGGCCAAAATTTTTAGAACGAACCAAAACTTTTCAACCGCACCAGAAATGAGTTCTGATCGCACCAAAAATGAATTCCGACCAGACCCGAATCTCCCGATCACACCAGAATTTGATTACCACCGATCTAGAATCTTCCTAACGCACTAGAATTGACTCCCGACTGCACCACAAATGGATTACGACCGAACCATAATTTTTCGACCGCACCGAAAATGAGATCCGGCCGCACCAGATATGGAATCTGACCGCACCAGAATTTTCCGATCGCACCAGAAATGAGTCCCGACCGCACCAGAATCTTCAGACCACACTAGTTTCGACTCCCGACCACACAAAAAGCGGATTCGACCGAACCAAATTTTTCGACCGGACCATAATTTTTCGACCCGGACAAAATTTTTAGACCGCACCAGAAATTAGTTCTAACCGCACAAGAATATTCCGATTGCACTACAAATGAATTCCGACCGCACCACATTTGACTCCCGACCACACAAAATTTGATTTCGACCGAACCGGAATCTTCCGACTGCACCAGATTTGACTCTCGACCGCACAATTAAGGGATTACGACCGAACAATAATTTTCGACCGCACCAGAAATGAGATTTGACCGCACCAGATATGAAATCTAACCACACCAGAATTTTTCGGTTGCACCAGAAATGAGTCCNTCTGATCGGACCAGAATCTCCCGACAGCACCAAAATTTGATTTCGACCGAACCAGAATCTTCCGACCGCGCCAGATTTGACTCCCGACCGCACCACAAATGGATTACGACCGAACCATAGTTTAATATCGCACCAGAAATGAGATCTGACCGCACCAGAGATGAAATATGACGGCACCAGAAATGGATTACGACCGAACCATAATTTTTCGATCGCACCGGAAATGAGATCCGGCCGCACCAGATATGGAATCTGACCGCACTAGAATTTTCCGATCGCACCAGAAATGAGTCCCGACCGAACCAGAATCTTCAGACCACACTCGTTTCGACTCCCGACCACACAAAAAGCGGATTTCGACCGAACCAAATTTTTTCGACCGGACCATAATTTTTCGACCCGGACAAAATTTTTCGATAAAACCAAAAATTTTCAACCGCACCAGAAATGAGTTCTAACCGCACCAGAATATTCCGATTGCACTACAAATGAATTCCGGCCGCACCAGAATCTCCCGACCGCACCACATTTGACTCCCGACCACACAAGAATTTGATTTCGACCGAACCAGAATCTTCCGACCGCGCCAGATTTGACTCCCGACCGCACCACAAATGGATTACGACCGAACCATAGTTTAATATCGCACCAGTCGCACCAGAAATGAGATCCAACCGCACCAGATATGAAATCTGACCACACCAGAATTTTCCGGTTGCACCAGAAATGAGTCCCGACTGAACTAGAATCTTCAGACCACACTAGTTTTGACTTTCGACCGCACCAAAAGCGGATTTCGACCGAACCAAAGACCGCAACAAAAGCGGGTTTCGACCGAACCAAAATTTTTCGACCGGAACGAGAGTTTTCGTCCCGGACAAAAATTTTCGACCGAACCAAAAGTTTTCAATCTCACCAGAAATGAGTTCTGACCGCACCAGAATATTCCGATCGCACCAGAAATGAATTCTGATCGGACCAGAATCTTCCGACTGCGCCAGATTTGACTCCCGACCGCACCACAAATGGATTACGACCGAACCATAATTTAATATCGCACCAGAAATGAGATCCGACCGCACCAGAGATGAAATATGACGGCACCAGAAATTTCCAGTCGCACCAGAAATGAGTCACGACCGAACCTGAATCTTCATACCACACTAGTTTTGACTCCCGACCAGACCCAAAGCGGCTTTCGACCGAACCATAATTTTTCGACCGCACCGAAAATTAGATCCGGCCGCACCAGATATGGAATCTGACCGCACCAGAATTTTCCGATCGCACCAGAAATGAGTCCCGACCGAACCAGAATCATCAGACCACACTAGTTTCGACTCCCGACCACACAAAAAGCGGATTTCGACCGAACCAAATTTTTCGACCGGACCATAATTTTTCGACCCGGACAAAATTTTTAGACCGCACCAGAAATTAGTTCTAACCGCACAAGAATATTCCGATTGCACTACAAATGAATTCCGACCGCACCAGAATCTCCCGACCACACAAAATTTGATTTCGACCAAACCGAAATCTTCTGACTGCACCAGATTTGACTCTCGACCGCACAATTAAGGGATTACGACCGAACAATAATTTTCGACCGCACCAGAAATGAGATCTGACCGCACCAGATATGAAATCTAACCACACCAGAATTTTTCGGTTGCACCAGAAATGAGTCCCGACCGAACTAGAATCTTCAGACAACACTAGTTTTGACTTTCGACCGCACCAAAAGCGGATTTCGACCGAACCAAAATTTTTCGACTGGAACGAGACTTTTCGTCCCGGACAAAAATTTTCGACCGAACCAAAAATTTTCGATCGCACCAGATATGAGTTCTGACCGCACCAGAATATTCCGATCGCACCAGAAATGAATTCTGATCGGACCAGAATCTCCCGACAGCACCAAAATTTGATTTCGACCGCACCAGAATCTTCCGACCGCACCACATTTGACTCCCGACCACACAAGAATTTGATTTTGACCGAACCGGAATCTTCCGACTACACCGGATTTGACTCTCGACCGCTTAATTAATGGATTACGACCGAACAATAATTTTCGACCACACCAGAAATGAGATCCGACCGCACCAGATATGAAATCTGACCACACCAGAATTTTCCAGTTGCACCAGAAATGAGTCCCGACCGAACTAGAATCTTCAGACCACACTAGTTTTGACTTTCGACCGCACCAGAATATTCCGATCGCACCAGAAATGAATTCTGACGGGACAAAAATCTCACGAACGCACCAGAATCTGATTTCGACCGAACCAGAATCTTCCGAACGCACCAGATTTGACTCCCGACTCCACCACAAATGGATTACGACCGAACAATAATTTTTTGACCGGACCAGAAATGAGGTCTGGCCGCACCAGATATGAAATCTTACCGCACCTGAATTTTTCGATTGCACCAGATATGAGTTCTGACCGAACCAGAATTTTCAGACCACACTAGTTTTGACTCCCGACCGCACCAAAAGCGAATTTCAACCGAACCAAAATTTTTTGACCGGACCGAGACTTTTCGACCCGGCGAAATTTTTTTTACCGAACCAAAACTTTTCGACCGTACCAGAAATGAGTTCTGACTACACCAGAGTATTCCGATCGCAGCAGAAATGAATTCCGACCGGACCAGAATATCCCGACCGCACAACATTTGACTCCCGGCTACTCCAGAATTTATTTCGACCGTACAAGAATCTTCCGACGGCACCGGATTTGACTCCCGACTGCACCTCAAATGGATTACGACCGAACCATAATTTTTCGACCGCATGAGAACTGAGATCTGACCGCACCAGATATGAAATTTGACCGCACCAGAATTTTCCGATCCCAACAGAAATGAGTCCTGACCGAACCAGAATCTTCGGACCGCACTAGTTTTGACTCCCGACTACTCCATAAGCGGATACTGACCACAACAAAATTTTTCGACCGGATCTTAATTTGTCAGACCGAACCAAAACTTTTCGACCGTACCAGAAATGAGTTCTGACTACACCAGAATATTCCGATCGCAGCAGAAATGAATTCCGACCGGACCAGAATATCCCGACCGCACAACATTTGACTCCCGACTACTCCAAAATTTATTTCGACCGTACCAGAATCTTCCGACGGCACCAGATTTGACTCCCGACTGCACCTCAAATGGATTACGACCGAACCATAATTTTTCGACCGCACCGGAAATGAGATCCGGCCGCACCAGATATGGAATCTGACCGCACTAGAATTTTCCGATCGCACCAGAAATGAGTCCCGACCGAACCAAAATCTTCAGACGACACTAGTTTCGACACCCGACCACACCAAAAGCGGATTTCGACCGAACCAAATTTTTTCGACCGGACCATAATTTTTCGACCCGGACAAAATTTTTCGATAAAACCCAAAATTTTCGACCGCACCAGAAAGGAGTTCTAATCGCACCAGAATATTCCGATTGCACTACAAATGAATTCCGCCCGCACCAGAATCTCCCGACCGAACCACATTTGACTCCCGACCACACAAGAATTTGATTTCGACCGAACCGGAATCTTCCGACTGCACCAGATTTGACTCTCGGCCGCACAATTAATGGATTACGACCGAACAATAATTTTCGACCGCACCGGAAATGAGATCCGACCGCACCAGATATGAAATTTGACCACACCAGAATTTTCCGGTTGCACCAGAAATGAGTCCCGACCGAACTAGAATCTTCAGACCACACTAGTTTTGACTTTCGACCGCACCAAAAGCGGATTTCGACCGAACCAAAGTTTTTCGACCGGAACGAGACTTTTCGTCCCGGACAAAAATTTTTTACCGAACCAAAAATTTTCGATCGCACCAGAAACGAGTTCTGACCGCCCCTGAATATTCCGATCGCACCAGAAATGAATTCTGATCGGACCAGAATCTCCCGACAGCACCGAAATTTGATTTCGACCGAACCAGAATCTTCCGGCCGCGCCAGATTTGACTCCCGACCGCACCACACATGGATTACGACCGAACCATAATTTAATATCGCACCAGAAATGAGATCCGACCGCACCAGATATGAAATCTGACCACACCAGAATTTTCCGGTTGCACCAGAAATGAGTCCCGACCGAACTAGAATCTTCAGACCACACTAGTTTTGACTTTCGACCGCACCAAAAGCGAATTTCGACCGAACCAAAATTTTTCGACCGGAACGAGACTTTTCGTCCCGGACAAAAATTTTCGACCGAACCAAAAGTTTTCAATCGCACCAGAAATGAGTTCTGACCGCACGAGAATATTCCGATCGCACCAGAAATGACTTCTGATCGGACCAGAATCTCCCGACAGCACCAAAATTTGATTTCGACCGAACCAGAATCTTCCGACCGCGCCAGATTTGACTCCCGACCGCATCACAAATGGATTACGACCGAACCATAATTTAATATCGCACCAGAAATAAGATCCGACCGCACCAGTGATGAAACATGACGGCACCAGAATTTTCCAGTCGCACCAGAAATGAGTCACGACCGAACCTGAATCTTCATACCACACTAGTTTTGACTCCTGACCAGACCCAAAGCGGCTTTCGACCGAACCAAAATTTTTTTACCGGCCCATAATTTTTCGACCGGACTGAGACTTTTCGACTCGGCCAAAATTTTTCGTCCGGGACAAAGTTTTTTTGACTGAACCAAAACTTTTCATTCGCACCAGAAATGAGTTCTGATCGCACCAGAATCTGACCGCACTAGAATTTTCCGATCGCACCAGAAATGAGTCCCGACCGAACCAAAATCTTCAGACCACACTAGTTTCGACTCCCGACCACACAAAAAGCGGATTTCGACCGAACCCAAATTTTTCGACCGGACCATAATTTTTCGACCCGGACAAAATTTTTCGATTGAACCAAAACATTTCGACCGCACCAAAAATTAGTTCTAACCGCCAAGAATATTCCGATTGCACTACAAATGAATTCCGACCGCACCAGAATCTCCCGACCGCACCACATTTGACTCCCGACCACACAAAATTTGATTTCGACCGAATCGGAATCTTCCGACTGCACCAGATTTGACTCTTGACCGCACAATTAATAGATTACGATCGAACAATAATTTTCGACCGCACCAGAAATGAGATCCGACCGCACCAGATATGAAATCTGACCACACCAGAATTTTCCGGTTGCACCAGAAATGAGTCCCGACCGAACTAGAATCTTCAGACCACACTAGTTTTGACTTTCGACCGCACCAAAAGCGGATTTCGACCGAACCAAAATTTTTCGACCGGAAGGAGACTTTTCGTCCCGGACAAAAATTTTGGACCGAACCAAAAATTTTCAATCGCACCAGAAATGAGTTTTGATCGCACCAAAAATGAATTCTGATCGGACAAAAATCTCCCGACAACACCAAAATTTGATTTCGACCGAACCAGAATCTTCCGATCGCGCCAGATTTGACTCCCGACCGCACAACAAATGGATTACGACCGAACCATAATTTAATATCGCACCAGAAATGAGATCCGACCGCACCAGAAATGAATTCCGACCAGACCAGAATCTCCCGACCGCACCAGAATTTGATTACCACTGATCTACAATCTTCCTAACGCACTAGAATTGACTCCCGACTGCACCACAAATTGATTACGACCGAACCATAATTTTTCGACCGCACCGGAAATGAGATCCGACCACACCAGATATGGAATCTGACCGCACTAGAATTTTCCGATCGCACCACAAATGAGTCCCGACCGAACCAAAATCTTCAGACCACACTAGTTTCGACTCCCGACCACACAAAAAGCGGATTTCGACCGAACCCAAATTTTTCGACCGGACCATAATTTTTCGACCCGGACAAAATTTTTCGATTAAACCAAAACTTTTCGACCGCACCAGAAATGAGTTCTAACCGCACCAGAATATTCCGATTGCACTACAAAGAATTCCGACCGCACCAGAATCTCCCGACCGCACCACATATGACTCCCGACCACACAAGAAAGTGATTTCAACCGAACCGGAATCTTCCGACTGCACCAGATTTGACTCTCGACCGCACAATTAATAGATTACGACCGAACAATAATTTTCGACCGCACCAGAAATGAGATCCGACCGCACCAGATATGAAATCTGACCACACCAGAATTTTCCGGTTGCACCAGAAATGAGTCCCGACCGAACTAGAATCTTTAGACCACACTAGTTTTGACTTTCGACCGCACCAAAACCGGATTTCGACCGAACCAAAATTTTTCGATCGGAACCAGACTTTTTGTCGCGGACAAAAATTTTCAACCGAACCAAAAGTTTTCGATCGCCCCAGAAATGAGTTCTGACCGCACCAGAATATTCCGATCGCACCAGAAATGACTTCTGATCGGACCAGAATCTCCCGACAGCACCAAAATTTGATTTCGAATGAACCAGAATCTTCCGACCGCGCCAGATTTGACTCCCGACCGCACCACAAATGGATTACGACCGAACCATAATTTAATATCGCACCAGAAATGAGTCACGACCGAACCCGAATCTTCATACCACACTAGTTTTGATTCCCGAGCAGACCCAAAGCGGCTTTCGACCGAACCAAAATTTTTTGACCGGCCTATAATTTTTCGACCGGACTGAGACTTTTCGACTCGGCCAAAATTTTCGTCCCGGACAAAATATTTTTGACCGAACCAAAACTTTTCGTTCGCACCAGAAATGACTTCTGACTGCACCAGAATATTCCGATCGCACCAGAAATGAATTCTGACCGGAAAAAAAAATCTCTCGAGCACCAGAATTTGATTTCGACCGAACCAGAATCTTCCGAATGCACCATATTTGACTCCCGACTGCACCACAAATGGATTACGACCGAACAATAATTTTTTGACCGGACCAGAAATGAGATCCGGCCGCACCAGATATGAAATCTTACCGCACCAGAATTTTTCGGTTGCACCAGAAATGAGTTCTCACCGAACCAGAATTTTCAGACCACACTAGTTTTGACTCCCGACCGCACCAAAAGCGAATTTCAACCGAACCAAAATTTTTCGACCGGACCGAGACTTTTCGACCCGGCCAAAATTTTTTGACCGAACCAAAACTTTTCCACCGTACCAGAAATGAGTTCTGACTACACCAGAATATTCCGATCGCAGCAAGAATGAATTCCGACCGGACCAGAATATCCCGACCGCACAACATTTGACTCCCGACTACTCCAAAATTTATTTCGACCGTACCAGAATCTTCCGACGGCACCAGATTTGACGCCCGACGGCACCTCAAATGGATTACGGCCGAACCATAATTTTTCGACCGCAACGAGACTCTTCGTCCCGGAAAAAAATTTTCGACCGAACCAAAAATTTTCGATCGCACCAGAAATGAGTTCTGACCGCACCAGAAATGAATTCTGACCGGACAAAAATCTCCCGACCGCACCAGAGTTTGATTTCGACCGAACCAGAATCTTCCGAACGCACCAGATTTGACTCCCGACTGCACCACAAATGGATTACGACGGAGCAATAATTTTTTGACCGGACCAGATATGAAATCTTACCGCACCAAAATTTTTCGGTTGCACCAGAAATGAGTTCTGACCGAACCAGAATTTTCAGACCACGCTAGTTTTGACTATCGATCGCACCAAAAGCGAATTTCAACCGAACCAAAATTTTTCGACCGGACTGAGACTTTTCGACCCGGCCAAAAGTTTTTGACCGAACCAAAACATTTCGACCGTACCAGAAATGAGTTCTGACTACACCAGAATATTCCGATCGCAGCAGAAATGAATTCCGACCGGACCAGAATATCCCGACCGCATAACATTTGACTCCCGACTACTCCAGAATTTATTTCGACCGTACCAAAATCTTCACGCGGCATCAGATTTGACTCCCGACTGCATCTCAAATGGATTACGACCGAACCATAATTTTTCGAGCGCATGAGAATTGAGATCCGACCGCACCAGATATGAAGTCTGACCGCACCAGAATTTTCCGATCCCAACAGAAATGAGTCCTGACCGAACCAGAATCTTCGGACCGCACTAGTTTTATCTCCCGACTACTCCGGAAGCGGATACCAACCAAAACAAAATTTTTCGACCGGATCTTAATTTGTCGACCGGACCTAGACGTTTCGACCCGGCCAAAATTTGTAGATCGAACAAAAACTTTTCAACCGCACCAGAAATGAGTTCTGATCGCACCAAAAATGAATTCCGAACGGACCAGAATCTCCCGACCGCACCAGAATTTGATTACCACCGATCTAGAATCTTCCTAACGCACTAGAATTGACTCCTGACTGCACCATAAATGGATTACGACCGAACCATAATTTTTCGACCGTACCGGAAATGAGATCCGACCGCACCAGATATGGAATCTGACAGCACTAGAATTTTCCGATCGCACCAGAAATGATTCCCGACTGAACCAAAATCTTCAGACCACACTAGTTTCGACTCCCGACCACACAAAAAACGGATTTCGACCGAACCAAAATTTTTCGACCGGACCATAATCTTTCGACCCGGTCAAAATTTTTCGATTAAACCAAAACTTTTCGACCGCACCAGAAATGACTTCTAACCGCACCAGAATATTCCTATTGCACTACAAATGAATTCCGACCGCACCAGAATCTCCCGACCGCACCACATTTGACTCCCGACCACACAAGATTTGATTACGACCGAACCGGAATCTTCCGACTGCACCAGATTTGACTCTCGACCGCATAATTAATGTATTACGACAGAATAATAATTTTCGACCGCACCAGAAATGAGATCTGACCGCACCAGATATGAAATCTGACCACATCAGAATTTTCCGGTTGCACCAGAAATGAGTCCCGACCGAACTAGAATCTTCAGACCACACTAGTTTTGACTTTCGACCGCACCAAAAGCGGATTTCGACCGAACCAAAATTTTTTGACCGGAACGAGACTTTTTGTCGCGGACAAAAATTTTCAACCGAACCAAAAGTTTTCGATCGCACCAGAAATGAGTTCTGACCGCACCAGAATATTCTGATCGCACTAGAAATGAATTCTGATCGGACCAGAATCTCCCGACAGCACCAAAATTTGATTTCGACCGAACTAGAATCTTCCGACCGAACCAGATTTGACTCCCGACTGCACCAAAAATGGATTACGACCGAACCATAATTTAATATCGCACCAGAAATTAGATCCGACCGCACCAGAGATGAAATATGACGGCACCAGAATTTTCCAGTCGCACCAGAAATGAGTCACGACCAAACCCGAATCTTCATACCACACTAGTTTTGACTCCCAACCAGACCCAAAGCGGCTTTCGACCGAACCAAAATTTTTTGACCAGCCCATAATTTTTCGACCGGATTGAGACTTTTCGACTCGGCCAAAATTTTTCGTCCCGCACAAAATTTTTTTGACCGAACCAAAACTTTTCGTTCGCACCAGAAATGAGTTCTGACCGCACCAGAATATTCCGAACGCACCAGATTTGACTCCCGACCGCACCGAAAGCGAATTTCAACCGAACCCAAATTTTTCGAACGGACCGAGACTTTTCGACCCGGCCAAAATTTTGTGACCGAACCAAAACTTTTCGACCGTACCAGAAATGAGTTCTGAGTACACCAGAATATTCCGATCGCAGCAGAAATGAATTATGACCGGACCAGAATATCCCGACTGCACAACATTTGACTCCCGAGTACTCTAGAATTTATTTCGACCGTACCAGAATCTTCCGACGGCACCAGATTTGACTCCCGACTGCACCTCAAATGGATTACGACCGAACCATAATTTTTCGACCGCATGAGAATTGAGATCCGACCGCACCAGATATGAAATCTGACCGCACCAGAATTTTCCGATCCCAAAAGAAATGAGTCCTGACCGAACCAGAATCTTCGGACCGCACTAGTTTTGACTCCCAACTACTCCATACGCGGATACCGACCAAAACAAAATTTTTCGACCGGATCTTAATTTGTCGACCGGACCGAGGCTTTTCGACCCAGCCAAAATTTATAGATCGAACCAAAACTTTTCAACCGCACCAGAAATGAGTTCTTATCGCACCAAAAATGAATTCCGACCGCACCAGAATCTCCCGACCACACCAGAATTTGATTACCACCGATATAGAATCTTCCTAACGCACGAGAATTGACTCCCGACTGCACCACAAATGGATTACGACCGAACCATAATTTTCCGACCCCACTGGCAATGAGATCCGGCCGCACCAGATATGGAATCTGACCGCACTAGAATTTTTCGATCGCACCAGAAATGAGTCCCGACCGAACCAGAATCTTCGGACCACACTAGTTTCGACTCCCGACCACACAAAAGGCGCCCGACCACACAAAAAGCGGATTTCGACCGAACCAAAATTTTTCGACCGGACCATAATTTTTCGACCCGGACAAAATTTTTACATTAAACCAAAACTTTTCTACCGCACCAGAAATGAGTTCTAACCGCACCAGAATATTCCGATTGCACTACTAATGAATTCCGACCGCACCAGAATCTCCCGACCGCACCACATTTGACTCCCGACCACACAAGAATTTGATTTCAACCGAACCGGAATCCTCCGACTGCACCAGATTTGACTCTCGACCGCACAATTAATGGATTACGACCGAACAATAATTTTCGACCGCACCAGAAATGAGATTCGACCGCACCAGATATGAAATCTGACCACACCAGAATTTTCCGGTTGCACTAGAAATGACCGCACCAGATTTGACTCCCGACCGAACCATAATTTAATTTCGCACCAGAAATGAGATCCGACCGCACCAGATATGAAATCTGACCACACCAGAATTTTCCGGTTGCACCAGAAATGAGTCCCGACCGAACTAGAATCTTCAGACCACACTAGTTTTGACTTTCGACCGCACCAAAAGCGGATTTCGACCGAACCAAAATTTTTCGACCGGAACCAAAAGTTTCGATCGCACCAGAAATGAGTTCTGACCGCACCAGAATATTCCGATCGCACCAGAAATGAATTCTGATCGGACCAGAATCTCCTGACCGCACCAAAATTTGATTTCGACCGAACGAGAATATTCCGACCGCGCCAGATTTGACTCCCGACCGCACCACAAATGGATTACGACCGAACCATAATTTAATATCGCACCAGAAATGAGATCCGACCGCACTAGAGTTGAAATATGACGGCACCAGAATTTTCCAGTCGCACCAGAAATGAGTCACGACCGTACCCGAATCTTCATACCACACTAGTTTTGACTCCCGACCAGACCCAAAGCGACTTTCGACCGAACCAAAATTTTTTGACTGGCCCATAATTTTTCGACCAGACTGAGACTTTTCGACTCGGCCAAAATTTTTCGTCCCGGACAAAATTTTTTTGACCGAACCAAAACTTTTCGTTCGCAACAGAAATGACTTCTGACCGCACCAGAATATTCCGATCGTACCAGAAATGAATTCTGACCGGAAAAAAATCTCCCTACCGCACCAGAATTTGATTTCGACCGAACCAGAATCATCCGAACGTACCATATTTGACTCCCGACTGCACCACAAATGGATTACGACCGAACAATAATTTTCTTACCGGACCAGAAATGAGATCCGGCCGCACCAGATATGAAATCTTACCGCACCAGAATTTTTCGGTTCCACCAGAAATGAGTTCTGACCGAACCAGAATTTTCAGACCACACTAGTTTTGACTCTCGACCACACCAAAAGCGACTTTAAACCGAACCAAAATTTTTCAATCGCACCAGAAATGAGTTCTGACCGCACCAGAATATTCCGATCGCGCCAGATTTGACTGTCCCATAAATTTTCGACCAGACTGAGACTTTTCGACTCGGCCAAAATTTTTCGTCCCGGACAAAATTTTTTTGACCGAATCAAAACTTTTCGTTCGCACCAGAAATGAGTTCTGACCGCACCAGAAATGAATTCTGACCACACCAGAATATTCCGGTTGCACCAGAAATGAGTCCCGACCGAACTAGAATCTTCAGACCACACTAGTTTTGACTTTCGACCGCACCAAAAGCGGGTTTCGACTGAACCAAAATTTTTCGACCGGAAGGAGGCTTTTCGTCCCGGACAAAAATTTTCGACCGAACCATAAATTTTCGATCGCACCAGAAATGAGTTCTGACCGCACCAAAATATTCCGATCGCACCAGAAATGAATTCTGATCGGTCAAGAATATCCTGACAGCACCAAAATTTGATTTCGAACGAACCAGAATCTTCCTACTGCACCAGATTTGACTCCCGACCGCACCACAAATGGATTACGACCGAACCATAATTTAATATCGCACTAGAAATGAGATCCGACCGCACCAGAGATGAAATATGACGGCACCAGAATTTTCCAGTCGCACTAGAAATGAGTCACGACCGAACCCGAATCTTCCTACCACACTAGTTTTGACTTCCGACCAGACCCAAAGCGGCTTTGGACCGAACCAAAATATTTGGACCGGACTGAGACTTTTCGACTCGGCCAAAATTTTTCGTCCCGGAAAAAATTTTTTTGGCCGAAACAAAACTTTTCGTTCGCACCAGAAATGAGTTCTGACCGCACCAGAATATTCCGATCGCCCCAGAAATAAATTCTTATCGGACCAGAATCTCCTGACAGCACCAAAATTTGATTTCGAACGAACCAGAATCTTCCTATTGCACCAGATTTGACTCCCGACCGCACCACAAATGGATTATGACCGAACAATAATTTTTTGACCGGACCAGAAATGGGATCCGGCAGCACCAGATATGAAATCTTACCGCACCCGAATTTTTCTCACTAGTTTTGACTCCCGACTGCACCAAAAGCGAATTTCAACCGAACCAAAATTTTTTGACCGGACCGAGACTTTTCGACCCGGCGAAATTTTTTTGACCGAACCAAAACTTTTCGACCGTACCAGAAATGAGTTCTGACTACACCAGAATATTCCGATCGCAGCAGAAATGAATTCCGACCGGACCAGAATATCCCGACCGCACAACATTTGACTCCCGACTACTCCAGAATTTATTTCGACCGTACCAGAATCTTCTGACGACACCAGATTTGACTCCCGACTGCACCTCAAATGGATTACGACCGAACCATAATTTTTCGACATTACCAGATATGAAATCTGACCGCACCAGAATTTTCTGATCCCAACAGAAATGAGTCCTGACCGAAACAGAATCTTCGGACCGCACTAGTTTTGACTCACGACTACTCCATAAGCGGATACCGACCAAAACAAAATTTTTCGACCGGACCGAGACTTTTCGACCCGGCCAAAATTTTTAGATCAAACCAAAACTTTTCAACCGCACCAGAAATGAGTTCTGATCGCACCAGAAATGAATTCCGACCAGACCAGAATCTCCCGACCGCACCAGAATTTGATTACCACCGATCTAGAATCTTCCTAACGCACTAGAATTGACTCCCGACTGCACCACAAATGGATTACGACCGAACCATAATTTCTTGACTACACCGGAAATGAGATCCGGCCGCACCAGATATGGAATCTGACCGCACTAGAATTTTTCGATCGCACCAGAAATGAGTCCCGACCAAACCAGAATCATCAGACCACACTAGTTTCGACTCCCGACCACACAAAAAGCGGATTTCGATCGAACCAAAATTTTTCGACTGGACCATAATTTTTCGACCCGGACAAAATTTTTCGATTAAACCAAAACTTTTCGACCGCACCAGAAATGAGTTCTAACCGCACCAGAAAATTCCGATTGCACTACAAATGAATTCCGACCGCACCAGAATCTCCCG
>BDMB01000215.1:0-71744 GCA_016859785.1 Macrotyloma uniflorum
AGAAGGTTTAGTATGCATGTCATACATTCCATCCAAGCAACAGGTGGCTGATGTGCTGACAAAAGGACTTAATACTTCAATATTTTTCATAATCTCATAACCAAGTTGGGAATGGAAGATATTTATTCCTCAGCTTGAGAGGGGGTGTTGAAATATGGGTGTGAATATTGCACAATAAATTTGTTTGTAAGAAATCCCTAAAATTAAGGGATTTTGATTAGGAGTTTATTTAGAAGATTTTGTCCGGATTTAGAGTCTTTATTTCAGGAGATTTATTTCTTTTTTATTAGGATTTAAGTTTTCCCTTTAAATACTCATGTATTATTTCTTTTTCAGATCAAGAAAAGTAATTCCATAATTATTATTGTTTATTGTCTACACTTTTTCACAAATTGGAATGATCTGTTTGTAAAAACTAGATATTATTTCTTTCTCTTTGATGGTGAGTATAATTTTTTAGGACAAAAATTCTAGTTGTTGGGAAGATTGTGAGGGTCCAATATTAGGTAAACCCTAAGTCCACTTGCTCTGGAAGGGGAGAAATTAGCCTATTTAACCATAATTCTCTTATTTTCTCATTATTTCTAGAGAACCTTATCCCTCATTCTCTCTAATCTCTCTCTAAACTTCTTTGAAATCTCCCTCAATTCTCTCAAATCATTCAATTCTTTTCTCTTTGAAAATCCGAGAACATCAAAGGAAAGAGCATGAAGAGTAGATTAATCTTTTATCCATCTCATCTTGGGGAAAACTTGATTAGAGGTAAGGGAAGTTAATTAAACAAAATTATATATGATTGATTGGATGATTATGTTGTTAATGTGTTTTTAGGTGAAATTGATGAGAATTATATGATTATTAGATGTGAACGTATGAAATGAGTTTCGCTCTAAGATTGAGATCTTATTTTGCCTTTCTTTTTTTCGAATTTCAAAATGTGATCTTCGTAAAAGTTTTAACCTTAGATATTATCTAACTAATGAATTTTGTTTCGCGTAAAAAGGATATATATATATATATATATATATATATATATATATATGGTTTTTTTGTAATTAAAGGTTAAGTTGTCACGAAATTTATTCGCTTTGAAATTACGAACCCGTTTTGGTATGGTTTTATTACGAATTTGGAAAAATAATGTGTATAATGTAAGATATGAATTTTTGAGCGATTAAAGGTTTTTCTTGAGAAAAAATATATTATTTTGGAAAAACTATTTATGTTATAAATTGAATTAAAAGAGTTTATATATGTGGATTATGATGGAAAACGATGAGATAAATGTATATAATTGAATTGTGGATTACATGTTATGAAGTTTGGTATTTCATGTTATAGAAATGAGATTGTGGTAAATTATTGAGGTTAAATACTTGTACAATATAATAGATGATGATATGGAATTTATTGAGTATTGAATTGTGGATTTTATATAATTGTGAAATTTGTGGAATATAATGTGAAATTGAGTTGTGTTGAACTGTTGAGATTTGTGATGGATTATGAAATGTGATTGATAATAATGATATGAATTATGTTTGTGAATTGTGTCTAAGGTCACGAGAAATTGTGATGGCAAAGGTGCCAAGGAATTGTGTTGGTAAAGGTGCCAAGGAATTGTGATGATGGCAATGGTGTCAAGGATATTATGATGGTATGGAGGCAATGAAAATTGAAAATGGAATTGATTGATGTTAATGAAATTGGTTTGGTATGTTGTATAATTTTTGGATTAGTTGTGTGCTTTTTGTGTGTGTAAGCCAGATAGGTACCATAAGGTACTATTTGGTATAACTTTAGTGTACATATGAAAATTTAGAGATATTAGATCAGATTTCTAATGGTATTCTTTCTAGTCACATAGACAGGAGTACCATGTGGTGAGAGGTCGATGGAGATTTCTACTATGCTTATCACTAGGTGGATTGAACCATCAGTTCTTTGATATGTGTATGTAGGGGTTACCTTGACATTTCAGTACCAGAAAAAGGGAATAGGTAGGAAAATTCAACTGTGAAAAAGACTCTTACGGTTCATCTATAACCCGGTAACCAAGGAAACATGTTCAGGTGCTAGCCTTAGAGGTCAAGAATTTCATATAATTTTCTCGAAGAGTCTATCTATAATATTAGGTACATGTGTATGAGTGAGTATGATGAATACATGTGATTGAGTATGACTATTATTGTTTGAATAAATTAATATGTTTAGTTAAATGATTGTGAGGATGAATTTATGAATTATATATATTTGTTGATTGATTTTGTTTACATTAAGTTACCCTTACTATTTGCGTTTGTGGTTTTATTGATACTGCGATGATCATTTGTTATGATTTTTGTAAAGACTTTTTATTTTCAAGTGATAAACCTACATAAGTAAATATTCTATGCGTTTAAATATTTTACGTTTTATGATATTTTAAAATTATTAATAAGATATTGGTAGACTTTTATTCCATTATAGATGCAAAATAAGTATATTTTGACTTGTTAGACTGTTTATCCTTAATTATATCAAGTTTTTATCATAAGGGGAGTTGATTCCTTACTCTAATCATCAACTTGTTAAGTAAAATGATAAACATTAACTTTAGAATAGTTGCATTGGGTTGAATTTTGATATATTTGTTTGTTTGAGAACTAGAAAACTATTAAAGAGAGTTTCATCAACTAAAAACCACTTAATTGAATAAAAGTTGCTCAATATTAGGTTATTTAGAAAACTAAGCTCACTACCTCAAAATAGATCAACAGTTTCCCAATAGTTGAGTACTTTGAGGTTAAAATCAACATTTTTATTTAAACCCAAAACTATTTAATGGTTTTCAAACGATTAAGTAGTTTATTTGAAAAATAATAATAACATTATTTCACTTAGTGAATTTATTTTATTTGTTTCATTTATTTTAATTGATATTAATAATTTTTTTTTTATAATTACAATATGTTAATAGTTAAAGTTTCAACCCTAAATAAGAAGATTTACAATTCTTTATTTAATGATTTATGAGATTCCTTATTTTGTAGAATTATTATTTAACTTAGGTTAAGTCGGGAATATAAATGGCTTAATTGAATATGATCATTTTGTGACTAAGATTATGTGATGAAAAAAAGATAAGGAAAATGTTTTACATAACCCTTTATGCATGTGCTATTTGAAAGTAGTTATTATAAAATTGTGTTTGTGATATGAAATCTTATATTTGATTGTTGAAAGATGATTAAGCCTTTAAGGCGGAGGTTGTGATGGTACAATGGTGATTAAAAGTATATTTAAAAAACTTTGATGAAAACTACTTAAAATAATGAGGTTTTCAATGAGGGCTACCTAGAGTGATAAGTTTGTTAAGTTAATAAGCCTTGTACCACTAGAAACTCGTCATATATATGAGATAAATAATCATAAAAATACACTAGAATATGAAAAATTAGAAATGATCGTGGTGATCTTGAGAAATTGATGTTGATGAACACAACCTTCAATTATTATACACAATTGATTGGTGAACGAGTAAAATCCCATGGCCTCATAGTCATTTTCCAGACTCTTAACCATAATTTGGCCAGAAGGGTTATGTTTTCGCATCACATTGTTTTCTTGAGTTGTGAATGGTCAACCGATAACTATCTACTCAATGTAAGACCTTTATAACCTATAAAATATGATGCATACATCTTAATCTGTTTATATCTGAAAATTGTTTGAAATATTCTATACGCATTATGAAATATATTGGTAGTCGAAGTATGTGTGTGTCGAACTACGTATATAAGTATATGTTGATAATTATTGTTGATAATAATGTAGTTGTATTAAAGATTTTATTATTCCAACTCTATGAAATGAATTGTTCATAACTTCAGTCTATTAGAAGAAGTTAACATATGTGTTTGAATTGATCTCAATACATTTGATTTAGGAATTTTTTTAATTGTGTTTCTTCAATTGAGTTAATTGATTTAAAAGTGTTTTGTTATCAATTTAAAAAAGTTCATTAGAGGAGAAAATTGTTTTAGAACTTTTTAATAGATTAAAACTCTTTTTTAATCTATTAATTTCATTTAAAAGCAATTTTGAAATTTGGATCTCTCTATATTAACCTATTATTTTACACTTTTAATCGATTAAAAACACTTAAGAGTTTAGATTTATGTGATTTTAAAAAATTAAAAATTTAAATTCACAAGTTAATTTTGCATCAATTTTCACGTGTTGTTGATTTTATTGATTAAAAATGATTCTTAAAAGAGAAACACTTTTTGTTTCAATGAGAAATTGAACAAATATAGACTTACATTTCTATTGTAAAATTCTAAAATAGTTTTGTTCTTTTTAAATAAGAAATAAGGTTTTGTATCTTTTTTTTAGAAATTTTCTTTCTATTTATAAGACAATAAAATTATCAAGAATAACTCTTGTGATAGAGTGTCACTTGAGTGATTGATCTTGTTGAGAACAAGATATGGTGTGATATTTTCTTATATTAATAATTTAAAAAATTGGATTTTTATAAATTCTTAATACATAGTAAAAAAGTCTAATTGATGTGATTAAACTAATCGGATGTAACTCTTTGAGTGAACTAATATAAATTTTGTACTATTTTTTATTTTATTTCTCATCTTGAATTATTTCTAGTTTTTGATAATTGAATCTTTGTATCTTATCTTACAAAACTAGTTTTGAATTTTTTTTTATTTAGAATTCTTTAATCTTTGAAAAAGTGTAAGAATCAATTCATCCCCTCTTATTTCTTCAAGCTATTTTTAACAATCAGTAAATAAAGGTACTTAAAGAGTGGATAAAGAAAAAGTTTCCCTTTGCTAAAAGAGTTCCATCAACATACCTCCTATTCTCTAGAGTGAATTTTCTTTTGAGAAAGTTAGGATAAAGATTTTCTTTAAATTTATAGATAGATGTGTTTGGGATGCTATGGTGTATGATCTATACATACCAACAATGAAAATTTAAAATGAGTTAGAGTTGACCAGATCGGTAGAACAAAAAAATAAAGATAAGACAAAAAAGAACATTACTCTTAAAACAACTCATTCAAAAGAGGAATTAAGTAAAGATGAACAAGTAGTGAAAATAAGAATTTCTCTATTGGTAAAAAAGTTTGGAAGATTCTTGAACAAAGATAGAAATAAGAATAACAACCATAAAAAGTATTATAAGAAAAATGAAAATGTTATATCTAACTTTATATATTTTGGATGTGACCAACAAGTATATGATAGAATGTCCAAACTTCTCAAGTAGCTCATTTAGTAGTGATGAAGAGGCTTAGATTTGTTTCATAACTAATATGAAAATCTCAAGTAATATAAATAATTTTGATTCTACTAATGATGAGAATATGATCAATTACTACGTTTAATGAACTTCATGTTAAAGTAAAGAAGCAAGCTTACTCAATAAGTATATTGAAAAGCATGAGTAGCTAGAAGACAAGGTAAAGAAACTACGAGAAGAATCGGTAATTCCAAAACTAATTTAGAAAACTTAGCACTGATTGACAAAATTCAACTTGTAATTACTCTATTGTTGTTGTGAATTATGAAAATTACAAAGCATTATAATCTAAAGTTTCATATTTGATTGAGATACTTGTTAAATTCACAAATGGACAATAAGTTATGCTTATATAACTTTGGAAAGAAAGAAAAAATGTTCCAAGAATTTGGTTAATTTTATAAAAGTATCTGGTACTCCTTTTATTACATGTTTTTACTACATGAATAAATAACATATTTCTACACAATTTACCTTTAAAAAATTGGTATACCTTGTAGCAAATATACTTGAAAGCCAAAAGACTCAAGAAAGAATGGTAACAATACTAGACCCAACTCACTATAGATACTAAAATCTCTTCTCTAAACTATTTTGCAGGTGTGCCTAAAAGCTAAGGAGTCATTGTGGTTTCTTGATGGTAGTTGTTCAAGGCACATGACTAGTAATAAAAAAAAAAAAATTCAATTCATTGCACTTCAAAATAAGAGGATTTGTTATCTATTGAGATAATAATAAAGGCGGACTGACAACATTAGTAACAACTTCTTAATAATTATTAAAAATATAATATATGTAAAATATTGAAACACGATCTACTAAGTATTAGTCAATTATGTGATAAAGACTTTAAAATATCTTTGAATTCATTCATTGCTTGAATCCACAATGTATAAAATAAATCTAATAGAAAAGGATTGAAAGCATATATATGTTAAACATTCATGCATCATCTAACAACTTAATTTGCCTTATAACTAAAGAAGAAGATTCTTGGTTATGATATAAAAAAATAATTCACATACAAATTATTATCTAACAAGTTAATTTCAAAAGAACTTGTAATTAAACTTCATAAGTTCAAGTTTGAAAAAAATTAAAATATGTAGTACTTATCAAAAAAGAAAAAAAATAAAATATCTTTAATTTGAACTCTTAAAATTTTTGTACATGAATCTCTTTAAACATTTAAGAACTTAATTTAAAAGAGAATTATTATATTTTAATTATTTTTTATAAATTTTCTAAATTTACATAATAGTATTTTCATATACAAAAGTAATATTTAAAATCTTAAAAAAAACTTGTCTAACTTAAAGTCTAAACATTTCTTTTAAGAATAATCATGAATGGAAATTCTAAAATAAAAATTTTGAACTATTTAGTGTAATATCAATCATAATTTTTCTACACATGTATTTGAAAATAATAACATGTCAATTAAAAAACTAGTTAGAACCGAATTCAATTTGCAAAATTATTTTTAGATAGATAATGTATCAACGACTATGTGCTTAATAAAATATTGATTAAACCAATATTTTTATCCCCTTATCATCATTTCTTTAAAAAAACAAAAGACAAAACTATTAAAGATTACAAAAATTAATAAAAATAGAAAGAATGTTAGTGGGAAAAAAAGTTCACCTTTATAACTATTTTTCTAGAAATTTTTTTTAAAGAAATCAATAATATTGGAAAGAATTAACAGAGGTAGAAAGAAAATTATAAAATCATCTATTCTAGATCACACCTTAAAAATTTTTAAAAATTTTATTTCTTTCAATGATGTAATTATTTAATTAAACTCAGATTTTTTTTATCATATATAAAATAAATCTTAAGTTCTTTAATATTCTGAACGTATTAATGTATTTATAGCTCTTTGATATAAACGTAAATAATATAAATTATTTAGTTTTAATTTACACATTCCTTCATAATTATAAGTTATAATGAATGTTTCAAATAATTTTTTTATAGTCAATAGCCAGAGTTCATAAAAATAAATATGAACTAAAAATTTTAAATAAGGAAAGTTTAAAAATTTAATATTATAGTATATTTGAAATTTTATCAAAAGATAATTATTTTAAATAAAATTAGATTTCCTCTAATATTTATTCAAACACAATATAATTTATTTGCATTCAATTAATAAGTATTATTGATTGTAATTTTGAAATATTTTCAAAAATAAGAAAGTAATTATTAAACACTAGGACATTTTTTATACAAAAAATATATTGAAGCAAGTGACTTTTTATCTTACAGTATATTCAATACATAGCAGCACCCTGCGAATAAAACCAAAAGCCATCTGCTAAATATATCACCATATTCCTAAAAGTAGAATGCAGAGAGCAAGCAGGACATTCGCACGAGTCATGCGTATTTTTAGAGATTTCTTTCATGTGGTTCAAGCCAAGGAAAGTCGAGGAAATCAAACACCTCCTTTTCAGTATTAAATTTCAATTTTGCACCATCTTTTGCACCCTGCAGTGGAACAGAACAAAATGTATGAGAATACAAGCAAATCAAATCCTGAAGCAAATATAAAAGACTCTTTTATGCCATACCCTATTCCTGCCAGAACCATGAATAGCTGGAAACAACCCAGTATCGTCAAGCCGGAATCCTTTAGATTCTGCTAGCAGCCTCAACCTACACTCAAGCACCCAGAATAAGAAAAACAATTACAACTCGTGAACTATTTCTATATGATCAATAGAGTTAAATACCTCTAGAAAAAAAATCAATCATCATAACCAAAAGTGATTGTAGGCAAACCTTAGTCTCCAATTAGAGGGATTGATGGTTAGTGAAAAGGCAACCCAGGACTTTCTCATCGATTAATCTTCTATAAAGTGTTTCTTTCAACCCCCTTCAATTTGAAATAGCTTAGACTACTCTTAATTTAACTCGAAGAATGACGAAAGAAACCTACTTGTATATTCTGAAACATCTAAGATGTATAACTTCTAATGTTAAAGAAATTATTCATGTCAGGTTCAACGATTATTTTGATAAGAAATTATCAAAATTAGATAATGCTATTATAGGTGATCCAATAAAATGGGCTAAGACAAAATCATCTTTCCAAACTAAACAAACTAAATAGTCTGCTCTGCCTTCACAAGCATAAAGCATTAGACAGTGAACATTGGATAAAGACTATCTAGGATTTGTTAGATCCTTTCCAAAGGCATGACGTGTGAAAACTTGTAGAACTTTCCAAATACAATAATGTTGTTGGAACCAAATGTATATTTAGAAACAAGTTGGATGAACAAGTTAATGTAGTAATAAATTTATAGTTTGTAATCACACAAAATCAGCTAGTTAATATATTTACAAAACTTAGTGGAATATAAATTAATATATCTACACACACTTGTTAGTCAAAGAATAATTAATCTTAAATGTTGGTGATTTGAGATTTATTGTTAGACGATGACATGTATCATCTGGTATGAAGAATTTGATCACATGTAATCAATTAATTAAATAGTCGGTATATACACATACATAGCACGTGAGTCTTGAGTGGAAACATCTCTCATAGCTTCCACCATCAAGCGTACAGACCAAGAGCCAATTCAAATCAACACTGAACACTAGGTCAATGTTGAAGACTGGGGAAAAGTGTGATATTCAAAGTTTCTACTAAAAGGATATGAGTGGATTATATGGAGGAATGCAAGGGTAATGTGTAGGAGTGATAACTAGTGTCTCAAAACTTATTTACGGTGTTTTATCACCGATCAACCCAAAACTTGGGTCGTTTGCATGAGCTGAATTCTGGTTTAATACCACTCATCACGGATCCAAAGGGATGACGCCTTTTGAAGCGGTTTATGGGCGTCCACCACCTAAGCTTGTACAAGTGGTTCAAGGAGAAGTGAAAGTTGAGGTTGTACATAAGGATATGGTAGAAAGGGATGAGGCTTTGAGGCAATTGAAAAATCACTTGTTGGGGCTTCTGAACAAACTGTTTTATAAGCTTACAAAAATATCTTTCAAAGTGTCACAAGGTAGAAGGTAAATGATCAGACAATCTACCCAACAATCTAATAGTCTATTTTTTATTGTTTTCAAATTCATTACTAAAAATTTTGAATTCTACTCAAAATACTCATTCCTAAATTTCATGTTATTTCACACAAGACATAATTAAGATGCCGCCTGGGTCCCCAGTTCGTTATTGAAATTATAAAATATTCATTTCAATTTTGCACCCTTTCACTAATGTTATGTGTATGTGTTAAAAAGTAAATTAATCTGATTCCCATCAGAAATAAAAAGAACAATCCTAGAGATATTATTTGACCTTCTCTACTACATGTCAATGGCCAAAAGTTTAGGTCATGGAGAAGCAACTATACCTTCTATTCAACACATCATTTCCAGTCCAAGCTATAAGTCCAAATGCATATATGTCTCTGGGGTACACCTGCAAAAACATTAAAATCAACCATGTTAAAATGTGGCTATGCAACAAAGTACAACCAACAGGAAGAAGAGGGGCTTGCATTTAGATTTTTAGCCAGCAGTTAAGTGCTAACTAACTGTATAAATGATTAATAATCGCAGCACTATTATACTGAAAAATCATCGGAATAAAAAACTAAGCAAAAAAAATGACATGCTACATACAAGAAGAAAGAAGAAAGATTGATGGAAAACCTAAATATTTTAAAGGTTACAGTTGTCACCTTTAGATCAATACGATGACGCAACTCCCGTCCAGGATAGGTGCAAAAACCAAAGTAAGTGTCCACACCAGAATCTGTACCCTGTCCACAGAAAGGAAAATTAACAAAGATATTTTATCAATGTATATTGAATATTTTTCTCTTATTTTCATAATATTGAATTTAATTAATTAAAATAAATAATACTAGACATCATGAATAACCCTGCTGTAGAAAAGGATCATGCAAAACCTCTTGTTGTACCACATTTTTTTGCTCCCATCTAGGGAAGAACTTTAGGATAACTAGATAAACTGCTTCCTCATCCCTCTTAGACAAAGTATCTGAGGCTTTATTTGTAGGACCCGGTCAGTAAACAACTTCAAATTGAAAACCCAACAACTTAGACACCCAACACTGCTGTCGCAATAGCCACACGCTGTTGCAACAAATGTTTCAGCCTTCGTTGGTCAGTTTAGATAGTTAACTCCCTGCCCAACAAATAATGACGCCAATGCTGAATGGCAAGGACCATAGCAATCATTTCTTTTTCATAAAATGATTTGGCATGCTGATTAGCCTATAAGGCTTTACTCAAATATGTTATAGGCTTCCCTTTTAGCATCAGGAAAGGGCCTAAACCCTTCCCAGAAGGGTCACACTCATCTCAAACTTAGTGTTAAAATTCAGTAGACCAAGATCAGGGGCCGAAACCAAAGCTCCCTTCAATGTATTAAAAGTTGTTTCAGCATTAGAATTCCACCTGAAACCATCTTTCTTAGTCAGTTCAACGAGAGGTTTAGCAATTTTCCCATACCCCTCAATAAATGAGGGTAATATCCGGTCAAACCCAAAAAACCTTTAACCCTTTTCACATTCCTAGGACTGGCCAGTCCAACACACTTTTGACCATTTCCTTATCCACTTCCACCCTCTTAGATTAAATAGCATGACCCAAATACTGCACTTCCTCTTAGCAACGCAGCAGCAGCACTTCTTCAAATTGATCACAAATTGGTTGTCTCTCAGCACTATACGTATAGCCTAATCACAACTTTATACCAAAATATTATAAAAAACACCAATACAAAATTTTGTAGAAAGGGCTGAAAAATCATATTCATAATGGATTGAAAGGTTGAGGGTCTCATTAGGCCAAACAACATGACGATATTTATAATGTCCCTCATGTGTTCAAAAAGTTGTTTTACTAATATCCTCTTCCCACATTGTTATTTGGTGTTATGCCGACTTAAGATCAAACTTAAAGAAAAAACAAGAACCATGCAATCCATCTAACAATTCTTAACAATAGGAATTAATTGGGAACTTATCGGGAATAGTCAAGGCATTGAGGGCATAGTAATCCAGACACCCACTAAGAGTTGTCCTTTTTCTTCACTAAAATCACCAGGTAGGAAAATGGGTTGGAACTGTGTCAAATTATGCATCTCTTCAGAAGGTCTTGAACTTTCTTTTCAATCTTATTTTTGTGGTAATGCGAGTACTTTATATGGGCCTTACATTAACCGGTTCTCCCCCCTGCTTCAAGTTGATGCAGGAACCATAGTCCTAACTGGAGGTAAATCACTGGGCTGCTTAAAAACTAATGCATACTTATCAAGTAAACCCTCTACTTCTTGTTTCTACATTGGCTCCAATTCGGGTACCTCTTCCTCATCCTTTTGATCCACTGCTTGTTATTTTAAACCTTACATTACAGACTCTTCCTTGGGTGATGAAACTGTACAATGGTGTTGACCAATCACTCATGCGGCCCTTCCTTTTATGTTGATCTACCGTGGTTCCTTTTAACACCACTTTCTTTCCACCCCAAGCAGATTTCATACTCATGTCTCCCTATCTACCTTCCCTAATACTTTCAACCACAACTCCCAAAGCAACATTCATTCCCCCAAGCTCTAGCACGTGGGCATCCACTGTCATTGTGATGTCCCCAAATTGCAAAGGAATTTGGGGACAAGGGCCCTGTGTCATCACTACATGCCCATCACCTAATCTTACTCTCAAAATGGGCTCGCTGTTTTGCTCCACGCCCAATGAATGGACTATCAATGAGGATCACTACCAGAACCCAATTTAGAGACCCACTCACCTTCATAGTTTTTGCCCAATTTGGGCTAGCATCAATTATGCCCAATAGGTTAATAACCTTGCAATCATGCTCCCAGTTTTCCTCCATTACATCACCCTCCACGACTGCAGTTCCCCTTCTATGCTTACTTCATCCTTTGCCAGCACCATAAATCGCAAGGCTGATGCCTAGGTCCAAATTATTTCCCACACTTGAAGAACAACCACAACCTCCATTGTGCAAGCATCTCAACAATAGAAATATTCTGAATTTCCTTATTTTTTGTTCCCCATCACATCAGTTTTGGCAATTTCAGACCAAGTTGTCGAAGATGTGCTCGAATTAGGACTCAGGTTTATACTTGTTGTATCGAATTAGAAATAATGGCGAAGATCCCAATTCTGATGAAGTCGTAAAATATTTTCAAGACCTAATAAACTTCAAATAATCACCACTAGAAATCACTTAATTTCCCAAAATTCCCTAATTGATTGCTTTTTAGTGTTTCGCTTCAATCTTGTGCACCACTCTCATGGCATGCCTTCACATTGCCAGCACAATCAAGATAATATCTTCCTTTAGAAACCCATAAAAATAACCGAGATATTGAATCTCAAGAAGCCCAAGCCCAGGAACTAGTGAAGCCAAAACAACCATTCGATTAAAGATTACATTGAATCCTCCTGATTAATCAACTTCAACTCTTCATACAACTTGTCTAATCGATTGACCCCAAACCTCACATTTAGGGCTTGCTTTAGGTTTTCCACATGGCTCCACTTCTTCCTGCCACAAGTTGAACCAATGGATTGTACTTCCCACCATGTAGATTTTAGTGAGTCTCACTTTCACCACCTCTATTGTGCCATGAACTTCATTCAATATTTCTCCCTGCATAGATCCACCCTACAGGATCTGGATCCTTGAACAACGACAATTCAACCTTCTTAACATAAGAACAAAATTCCACGTCAGCATTTACTGCCTAAGGTTTTCTTTGTTCGCATTTCCTCCTCCTTCGTTGTGTGGACCGATGTGCGACTAATTCTCCCCCACTTCACACGCATTCAGCCTTTGAATTTCCTTGAGCAAAGCTTGTTGCGTTACATTCATTTCACTCATTTTCTAAGAAAACACAGCTTGCAACACTTGGAGTGCTCCAATGGAGGCATCCATATTCTGCACCCTAAGTTTCAAGAATGTCTACCCTCTCATTCATTTTTGCATTCATGGGGTTGGTATGGTTGGACCAAATTGATAAGATTCTAAATCAAAATCAAGATAAGTCAAGAGAAACAAAGAATGGAGTGCTATTACTAAATCAGAAAACAGTGATACAGAGTATCCAAAGAGTAGACACGCCCTAAGCCTCCCAAACAAAAATTCAAAATTTCCCCCATTTTCAGTCTGTTACAATACTGTTTATATGTCCCTCCTAGACTGGTGCTAACTAACCGGTACTAATTAATGTTCACACTTTCTTAGCTCCTTTCCCTCTCTTTCATATACACACAAAGTATTTGACTTAAGTCCCTCATTTAACACCTAAACCTCCTTTTTGGGTCTAACACACGCACTCAAACTCTTATTTGTGATGAAATCAACATACAATGAAGTAATGAGCTTTTTGGAAACATTTTATCAATGTCTTCAAGGAAAGCTTAATCTATCAACCAAATAAAAACATAATTTATAGGTAACAAGAAAATGCTAAAATTACCTCTTCACTATGAATACTGAAAATTAAATCCTCTCTTAAGAAATTCATATCCTTTAAATGCTTTACAAACTTTGGCAAAAATCCTTTGTGACTGCAGGCAATGAACAAATCTATTAAACCTCTGAATATGAAAAAAGAAGTTTCCTCTGACCAAACGATGAAAAATGAGTGCAGAATGGTAGTCAATTGCATTCTCTCCTTATCCGCAAGAGTAATGGTCGTCTTAGCCATTGAATGTTGGATATTTTTCCAATAATGGAGATAAAAAAAGTAGACGAGAGATTAAGGAATCTAGAAACTATGACAAAAATCACTTTAACAATTTAGAACACACATAGTCAATCATTCAATTAATCAAAGTAAAAACAATCAAAGTAAAAACAGTATTCAAAGTGAGACTCTTCTAAGGATTTTGTTTTACCAAGTAAAATTTTGATACATGGTACTAACAGAAAACTACTATTGACTATTCTATTAAAATTTCATAACTTAGACATATGCCATCTACAAAAGGAAATTCAATTTGAAAAACACTAAAAATGGCTTAAATTTGTTATTTGAAAAACATATTTTTAGTTATAAATTAGAACATAGTTATAAATCCTCAGTAGCACCATACTACGGCTAGAATGATACAGCAAGATGCTTCGATCCAATTGTAAGGCATGGGACTTGAGTCTGCCATTGGAAATATAGAATTTCTATTTTGGTTTATAAGGCTTTGGGCTGTCCGACTACCACAACTAACTTTAGTGGTAAGATTTTCCCAAGACTTTTTAAATCGATATTAGAAACTTCCACCATGTCTCTCATTTATAAAAAACCAATGTGGCCTAGATGGTGACAGTAACATACTAGTGTATGACAGAACTAGTCAAAAGGGCTACTGACCTAGCACACAACACTCAGCCCAAGTGTGTATCGGCGCTATGGAACATGGTTGGATGTTAGCATTCAATTGCAAGGTATGAGACTTGAGTCTCACATTGGAAGTAGGTGGTATCTTCCACTTTAGAGGCATCATTAGTCAAGTGGCTAGCTTTTCTTTTACCTTTCATTGGCATCATTTGTACGAACAAGATGAGGCCATTTCAAGTAATTTTTCCCATTCAATCTGTATGTAGTGTTGAGATTCTGAAGTTCTCCATGAGTTTAGGATTTATTATCCCTTATTTCAGTTATTGTGTCAACTAAATCCCCCACGACAGTAGTAAAACAAAGTGCAAGGAGTGACGAGTTAAATCACGACAACAATGAAGACTACCTTTAAAGAGATGATCAACAACAATGAAGGTTGTTGTCTAAGGTTTTGGGATGAGCGACAACAATAAAGGTTGATGTCTAGGGTTTTGGTTTGGGTTTGCGTAGTTAGAGGCAGCTCCCAAAATTTGAGAGCTTAGATACCGACTCAAATATTAGGGTAGAATAGATATTCTTTATTTTTATGAATACATCAATCATGTATACAAGTTTGGAAAACTAACTTAGAAAATACAATAACATCATTTATATAATTAGATCACTATGATTCAGGATATTTCCTTTATACAGTTTAATTTTAATTTACTAAATAAGGAAATAATAAAATGTGGCTACTGAAAAAAAAAAAATACTCTCAGGAAAATAACTACAGCTATGTTTACCTAATTAACATGACTCACAAAATAATGTTGACAACTTACACAAACGTGGGACAAACAAGGTCATCATTTGAGTATGGATGAGAAAGGGGGAATCCACCATTGAGTTAGCATAATTAGTATAGGTCCGAAGATATGATGGAAATCATCCGTCCAGAACTCTAGTCTCATAAGAAAACAAAGTCTATAAAAGAGATGACATAATCAAGAGAACAAGTGAGAAGACTAAGAGATAATAAATTAAATGGAGACTTAGGGAAATACGAACGTTGTTAATGGAGAGAGATGGGACCCAAGAGTCATTAACCATGACAACAAATGGTAAATAAGAAATAATGAAAAGGGAAGAGAAAAGAGACTTATTACCATAAATATGTGTGCACTAGAAATGAGGATCCAATGGCCAAGAGAGATGAAATGAGTGAGATCAGCAAACAGTGTTTATATGTGCAATAGAAGTAGTGGAACTAGAAGCCTGACATTCCTCATACTATTTTAGGAAGTATAGGAGAGAGTAGGTGATCTAGAATCTACCAAAAGGAGTTTAACCAAAATCAATGGGTAGAAAGGGAGCAATTTGAACAACAGCAATAGATCAAGGAGGGTCCTTGCTTAGTTTGTGAGTGTTTGCGGTCATCATTCTGAGATACTAACGTAGAGAAGTCACCACAGGTTATAGAAGAAAGTATTTTAGTGTATAACTTGCACATCACATACAATAGGGCGGACCAAATGGAATTCAAACTAAGTATTTTCAACGACCCCAAAATCTGATCATGGAGAAACAAATACTCTTCTAGAAGCCCATAAAAAGCCATGAACATAAAGAAGGTTTGGCATTGCTTTAGTTCCCTTTTTACATATCTCACCTTCTTTTGGAAACATTTTCTCTCTCCTTCATAGACCATGGCCTGTCTTGGTGAGGCTAGGTGCTCTTTCATCTTTACTATGTCAATATCTCTCTCCACTGACAAGTTAGATGGAACATTTTAATATTAAGATTTGGCTTAAAGATAAGATTATGTTGACTGTCTTATGCAGACAACAACCTCTATTAATAAAAGAATCACCCTAGTTAGTCAATAGTTGACACTCAAATTTATAGCTCCATTAAGGCACCAGTCAAAAAGGTGGTGTGAAAGGCAGATGGAGGTGTAATGGCGGAAATAGTGGAAAAAGAAGAGAAAAATAGTCACAAAAAAGTATGTTAAAGAGGGAAGCCTAAAATCAAAATGAAACATGATATCAAGAAAAACAATTTAGCATTGATGGACAGTAGGTCCCCAATAAGGCATGAATTTGAGTTAGGTTGGATACCATGTAAAGATATATGGTAGTCATAAGATGGAAACCTTATGTGTGCCAAGACAACAAAGGACCATATATATATATATATATATATATAATATCAATAAATATCAATAAAAAGAGATGAACCTAGATCTACATATTATAAGCTGCAATTAACTACATCTAACGTGAACAAAATAGAGAAAATCCTAAAGAGGGCTAGAGGAATGGACAGTAGGTCCCCCAATAAGGCATGAATTTGAGTTAGGTTGGATACCATGTAAAGATATATGGTAGAGTCATAAGATGGAAACCTTATGTGTGCCAATACAACATAGGACCATATATATATATATATATATATATATAATATCAATAAAAAGAGATGAACCTAGATCTACATATTATAAGCTGCAATTAACTACATCTAACGTGAACAAAATAGAGAAAATCCTAAAGAGGGCTAGAGGAAGAAGGGGATAATCCCCTTTTTTATTTCCCATTTTTCCTTTTTATATTTATTTTATTTCCTATATGTAATCATTGAGCACTGAGTTAATTATTCTTTTTCTCTCTGTTTTGTGGGTCACCTTGATTTCATCATTCTCATCCATAGTATTCCCCTGCACCTCATATTCTTTTTCTCTCACTTTTATATTCTTTTTCTCTCACTTTTATGGTCACCTTGATTTCATCATTCTTATCCACAGTATTAATAATTAGTCCTAGTACGGCTTTTACTCTATATGGGTTAATGATAGATGGTTTGTATAGAATTACACAAGAGGGCTATATAGTTGGTTACTGAATATTTTTGTGGATTCATATTAATACAATTGATTATTGGAGTTGTGTTGATGTAGCTGGGCAGGGCAACCCTTTGCTGACCAAAAAAAACATCAATCCAAGAGTCATAAGAAAATCATAATGAAGTCAAAATGAAAGACAATTGCGACAAGAACATAGCAAATTAGAAAACATTTAGCAGTGTGGTAGAGGCTTCTAGAGGAAGAAAGAATCAAACAGTAATAGAAAAAAGTCGTGCAAGGTGTAAAGTGTGCAGGAACAAGGTCAAAACAGTGGTAACTTTTGACTGGTCAGAGAATAAGGATTCCTGTTAGAAAATGTGTAAACAGTAATGTAATTACTATGGAATTATTATTCTTGATTTGAAAAAGAAATAATACATGAGTATTTAAAGGAAAACCTAAATCCTAATAATAGAAAATAAATCTCCTGAAATAAAGACTCTAAATCAAGACAAAATCTTCCAAATAAACTCCTAATCAAAATCTCTTACTTTTAGAAATTTCTTACAATCAAATCTATATTTATTGGTCATTAAATGTATAATATTTACATCTATATTTCAACAAATCCAGAACCTATTATTATGCATCTGAAATAGCTCCTTTATTTGAATCTTCTTGCAGCACAAGGCTGATCCACTCTACTATAGCATGTTATTACTATGATTTAGAAAAACTTCCATATACGTATATGCATTTTTTCTTCAAGAAGTAAAGGATATAAAAAATCAAGCCAACCTTTGTCCATCAGGATGAGTTATAACGACATCAAAGTCCCCATACGTATATGCATTTTTTCTTCAAGAAGTAAAGGATATAAAAAATCAAGCCAACCTTTGTCCATCAGGATGAGTTATAACGACATCAATGTCCCCGTACGTATATGCATTTTTTCTTCAAGAAGTAAAGGATATAAAAAATCAAGCCAACCTTTGTCCATCAGGATGAGTTATAACGACATCAATGTCCCCACAGGTAGCTTTCCCACGTCGATATGATCCCCCACAAATGATAACAACCTAAATTTCATAACAGAATCATGACCAAATTTTCAACATCATTCTTTAATTGAAATTGTGGGAGAACAAAAGTATTATATGCTTTGATCACACGAGTAATATCAAGAATTTGCAATCAATAAGTGAAAACACTAATTAAAATGTATATGTGAAAAATGGGTACACACTAGGCAATAATTATAAAATTATTATTTTTTATTTCCAAAAAGACAATACATAATTATTTAAAAGAAAAAATTAAATTCTAATAAAAAGAAATAAATATCCTGAAATAAAAAAAATAAATCTTTAATAATAAAAAATTTAAATCAAGAACAAATATTTCAAATAAACTCTCAATCAAAATCCTTTAATTTTAAGGATTCTTACAAACAAATCTATATTTATTATACATTAAATGTACAATATTTACACTCATATTTTAACACTCCCTCTCAATCGGAGGAATAAATATCCATATGAGATTATGGAAATCTGAAAGTATTTAGTGCTTTTGTCTATACATGAACCACTGATTGCTTGCGCTAGAATATATGACATGCATACTAAACTTTTTTCTAATTTTTTTCTTAACGAAATGTCTAGCTATTTCTAGCAATGGAATATGTTCTGTCATGCTAGATGGGATTATGTACAATGTCTATTGCTGACTTATTATCACAGTACTGCTTCATCGGTCCCTCCAAATTAACCTTCAAGTCATCTAAAATAATTTCTAGCCATTGACCCATGGACTTAAATTCTGATTCAGCCAATGATCTTTCCACCGAAAAAAGTACATCTTTTTGTCTACGTTATCTGCACCCAATTTTTCCATTTTCTACCAACAAATCAGTTATATATTTTTGCTGAGATATGAAAATTCCCCGGTTTGAGTAGGATGATACTTCAATCCCTAGAAAATACTTCAATCTTCCTAACTCCTTTAGAGTAGTCTCTATTTCAATTCTTCCTTCTCTTTTTCATCATTTTTTATCATTATAATATTATCAACATAAATTAGAAGGATTGTTACCCCATCTTTCCCTAAATGTTTAATAAATAAAGTGTGATCTCCTTGACTTTTTTTGTAACCAAATCCCTTCATAACTTTAGTGAATCTCCAAACCAAGTTCTAGGGGATTGTTTCTGTCCATAAAGAGCTTTCTGCAATTTGCACACCTTATTTTTTTCTATCTCCTTCAAACCCAGATGGAATATACATGCAAATTTTGTTTTTCTAGATCTCAATGGTAAAAGACATTTTTAACATCATATTGTAGAAGTTTCCAATTAAAGTGGGCAACTAAAGACAAAATAATTCTTAGAGTATTCATTTTAGCAACTGGTGTAAAAAGTCACTTGATAGTTTATTCCATAAGCTTGGGTGTGTATCATTTAGCAATTAACCTTGCTTTGTACCTTTCAATAGACTCATCAACCTTATATTTTACTATGAATATCCATATGCAGTCATCAATATTCTTTTCTTTGAGTTTGTTAACAATTTCCCAAGTACTATTTTTTTCCAATGCATTTATCTCCACTTTCATGGCATCTGTCCATTATTTTCTTGTCAAAGCTTCAATAACAATGTTAAGGACAACAATAGAATTCAAACTAACAATGAACCTTTATGGTTATCCCATAATTTATCTAAAGAAATATAATTTGATAGAGGATAAGGAGATTGTTTTGTGCAGTTTCTAATACCTTTTCTGATGGCTATTGGAAGATCAAGGTCATTTGTAGAGTTGAGAGTGTTCATTTTCTAGTTCAACTCTGTTTGTAGTTTTAGGTTTAGAACTTGGATCGGATTCATAGACTTGCCACATGTCTATTTGTAGTTTAGAATCTTGGGGTCGAATCTCAAACTGTAACAATATTTTTATGGAGAATATGATAGAACAAAAGGTTTAAGGTTGTCATCACAATTTTCTAAAAAAACTTCTTAGGTGTCAATATTGAGAAAAAGATTTAATTTCAACGAAGGTGACATCAATGGAGATATAAAATATTTTAGATGAAGAGTCATAACACTTATAACCTTTTTGAGTTGCTAAATAATCAAGAAAGAAACACTTAACAACCTGAAAATCAAGTAAAAAGACTGAGCAGCCAAATATTCTAAGAATGAGACCATTTGAGAGCTTAAAGTGAGGGAAAAAATATAAGGTTTATTTATCATTATGCAGCAGTAAGGACAACTTCTTCCCAATAATTTTTTAGAACTTTTCCTTGAAAGTGAAGTGCTCGAGTGGTGTTAAGTAAGTGGCTATTTTTCCTCTTTGTCACTCCATACTGTTGGGGAGTATAGACACATGAAGAGTCATGAATGATCCCCTTGGATTGAAAAAAAGTAAACACAGTTTGGTTGAAATAATCTCTAACATTGTCAGACCTAAATCTTTTTATATTGACCCCAAATTGATTTTGAATCATTGAATGAAAAATGGGAATAACAATGTTCACATCAAATCTTTGTTTAAGCAAATAGAGTCAAGTAACTCTAGTGAAATCCTCAATAAAGGTTACAAACAAACGGGTTCCCAAAAATATTAGGTATAGTAGATGGTCCCCATATATGATTATAGATTAAAGGTTGTGAACTTATATTATTTACTAACAGGAAAAGATACACGAGTGTGTTTAGCTAATTCACAAGCCTCACAATGCAGTTTTGAGTTATCTAGATTTTCAAATAAATGGGGAAACATAATTTTTAAAACAAAAAATGATGGATCTCTTAAGAGAAAATGGTACAACCAAATAATGTCTTTATTTGATACACTAAATAGAGACATGGGTTGGTCAACTTTTGATTCTTGAGATGGTTCAAGTTAGTATACTCCATTTATTTCCTTAGCAAGTCTAATCCTCCTTCTTGAGTTCTATTCCTGAAAAACATAAAAAGATGGGGAAAACATTGCAAAGCAATTAAGGCCATTTGTTAGTTTTTTTTATAGAAATAAGACTTGTTAAAAGTTTTGGGGTATGTAGAACATTTTTAAGAATAAATTTGGAAGATAAATAGATATCTCTATATCCTACAATTGTAGCTAAAGAGTCATTCACAACAATAACTTTCCTATTGCTTGGAGATGGAATATAAGGATGAAAGAGTTAGGTGAGTATATCATATGATCTATAGTTCCTGAATCCATAATCCAAGAGTTAGCACTATATGAAATACTCATACAAGAAACATTACTGTTGGAGAGAGCAAGAGAACATGATTCTGAGGGTTTCTTCTTTAATCTATATGAAACTCTAATGACATGGAGTTCCCTAGTTGAATTTGAATCAGACATCATAGAGATGTAAATCAACAACCAACTGTCTAATGAGTGATTTTACAAGGAGAAAAACAACAATAAAGACTATTAGTATAAAATTACAGCAATTAAAACTGCACCCTCTTGAAGATAAAATGATAATGAAGGCCACAGATGATAAAAACAAAGACCAAGGCTCCAGGAAAAAAACTAGAACATGTGAAAAATATGTAGACAGTAAACAATAATTATGGAATTATAATTACTTTTCTTGATTTCCAAAAGAAACAATACCTGAGTATTTAAAGGAAAAAACTAAATCCTGATAAAAGAAAATAAATCTCCTGAAATAAAAGAAATAAATATCTCTAGAAATAAAGACTCTAAATCAGGAACAAATCTTTCAAATTAACTCCTAATCAAAATTCCTTAATTTTAGGGATTCCTTACAAACAAATCTATATTTATTATAGATTAAACATATAATATTTACATCTGTATTTCAATATTATATGAAGTAAATTGCTGCAAGTGTGGGTTTAAGTCTAATTGACTTTGTAAAGATGAATAAATAAAGTTTATAAGTGTGGTTACATATTTTATTTTCGCTATATCATTATTCGATGTGGAATCTCATAATAAGTATATAGTTAACAAGATTGGTGCCAAAAGTTGTAGATTTCTAAATAAAGCTTATATCATCATCCAAAATTTCAACATCATTTTGGAGCCAAAACCAACCAGCAGTTAAAAGCCATTTGCCACATTGCTAGGTACGAAGAATAAAAAAATATCGTGCAGTAACTAAAGTGTAAACAGAGAACTAAAGTGTAAACAGAGAGAGAAAACTGGAAATAACTGATGGGTCTGAACAAATATTATTCCCAACCAGAGCATCCACATATTAAGTGGACCAACTCTAAATAATAGAATTACCAATCAGAAAACTTAAACCTCCCTAAGCCTACCTACTAGGGGATATTTATAATATCCCAATGTAACGAACTCTATCAAAAATAATAAAACCTAAATAAATGGAAATAACTTAATCCACTATAAATAACAGAACTGAAATAAATGTCAGTAATGTAATCATCCATTACTATGGCTCCTAGACCACATTTCTACCTTATTGAAAAAGTCAGCAAAGGTGGTATTGTATCATACATTCTTAAAAACAGGGGTGAAAGACTAAAGATGGTATTGTATCATACATTCTTAAAAACAGGGGTGAAAGACTAAAGATGCACTAAACGCCACATAAGTTTTGAACAAATAACTCATGCGAACTGAGATTTTCAGAGTTTTGGATGGCTCCATTGAAGAATTGGATGCAGTTATTACAAGGAACCATAGTTACCTTGTTCATAATATTCATTGGTATGTGTTGAAATATGGGTGTAAATATTGCACAATAAATATAAATTTGTTTGTAAGAAATCCCTAAAATTAAAGGATTTTGTTTAGGAGTTTATTTAGAAGATTTTGTCCTGATTTAGAGTCTTTATTTCAGGAGATTTATTTCCTTTTATTAGGATTAGGTTTCCCTTTAAATACTCATGTATTATTTCTTTTTCATATCAAGAAAAGTAATTTCATAATTATTATTGTTTATTGTCTACAAATTTTCACATGCTATCAGAGCTCTAGGTTTTTTCCTGGAGCCTTGGTCTCTGTTTTTATCATCTGTGGTCTTCATTGCCATTTTATCTCATCTGTGGTCTTCATTGCCATTTTATCTCATATGTGGTCTTCATTGTCATTTTATCTTCAAGACGTTGTAGCCTTAATTGCTACAATTTTATCATAACAGCCTTTATTGCTGCTTTTTCTCCTTGTAAAATCATCCATTAAACAGTTGGTTGCTGATTTACATATTCATAATGTTTGATCCAAATGCAATTGGGGAACTCCATGGCGTTAGAGTTTCATACAGATTAAATGAGAAACTCTCTGAATCATGTTCTCTGGCTTTCTCAGGTAATGTTTCTTGCATGAGTGACTCAGATAATTGTAACTCTTAGATTGTGGATTCGAGAGCTACAGACAGATCATATGATATATTCATGTCAACGTTTTCATTCTTATACTTCATCTTCAAGTAATAGAAAAATTGTTGTTGTCAATAGCTCTATAGTCACAGTTGTAGGATATGGAGATATCTATTTATTCACCAAATTATTCTTAAAAATGTTCTACATGTCCCAAAACATTCAACAAGTCTTATCTCCATAAAAAGACTAACGAATGACCACAATTGCCTTGCATTGTTTTATCCATCTTTGTGTGTTTTTCAGGAACAGGGCTCGGGGAGGAGGATTGGACTTGCTAAGGAAAGAAATGGACTCTACTACCTTGAACTATCTTAAGAATCCAAAGTTGACCAACCCATGTCTTTACTTAGTGTATCAAAAGAAGACACTCACCATTATTGGTTAGGACATCCATCATTTCCTGTTTTAAAAATTTTGCTTCCCCATTTATTTGAAAATCTAGACACCTAAAAACTACATTGTGAGGCTTGTGAATTAGCTAAACACACTCGTGTATCTTTTCCTGTTAGTAATAATAGAACTTCACAACCTTTCCAATTAATCCGTAGTGATGTATGGAGACCATCTACTATACCTAATATTTCTGGGGCCCATTAGTTTGTAACCTTTATTAATGATTGTACTAGAGTTACTTGGCTCTATTTGATTAAACAAAAATCTGATGTGAGCACTGTCATTCTCATTTTTCATTCAATGATTCAAAATCAATTTGGAACCAGTATAAAAAGATTTAAGTCTGACAATGCTAGAGATTATTTTAACCAAACTGTATCTACCTTTTTTCAATCAAAAGCAATCATTCATGACTCTTCATGTGTCTATACTCCCCAACAGAATGGAGTGATAGAAAGGAAAAATAGACATTTACTAAACACCACCCGAGCCCTTCTTTTTCAAGGGAAAGTTCCAAAAAATTATTGGGGAGAAGCTGTCCTTATTGTTCTATATATGATAAACGGACTTCCCTCACATATTCTAGAGAACAAAAGTCCACTCGACATCCTAAAATTTTTTTTTCCTCACATTAAGATCTCACATGGTCTCATTCTTGGAATATTTGGGTGCATAGCTTTCGTACATATCCACAACCAAAATAGAGACAAACTTGATTCCAGGGTTGTTAAGTGTGCTTTTCTTGGTTATTCACTAACTCAAAAAAGTTATAAGTGTTATGACCCTTCATCTAAAAAGTTTTATATCTCCATTGATGTTACGTTCACTAAAACTAAATTTTTTTTCTCCAATACTGGCCCTCAAGAAGCTTTTTCAGAAGATTCTGATGACAACCTTGAACCCTTTGTTTTATCATATTCTCCATCTGAAACCTCAAAAAATGAACCTATAGTTGAGCAAATTAATTGAGGTAGAATTAGAAACTGAAAATGATAATATCCCTGATGCTACTGAATTGCAACTAGAAAATACTGTTACAGTTAGAGATTCAACCCCAAGATTCAGCAATATCTACACAAGAAGGAAGAGCATTTCAAACATGCAGCAAGTCCATGAATCCAATCCAAATTCTGAACCTGAAACTACAGACAGAGTTGAACCAGAAAATGAGAATATTTCCAACTCTCCAAATGACCTTGATCTTCCAATAGTCATCAGAAAAAGTACTAGAAACTGCACAAAACAATTTCTCTATCCTCTGTCAAATTATGTTTCTCTAGATAAATTATCGGAAACCATAAAAGGTTCATTGTTAGTTTGAATTCTATTGTTGTCCCTAACACTGTTACTGAAGCATTGACAAAAAAAGAATGGAAAGATGCCATGAAAGTGGAGATGGATGCATTGGAGAAAAGTGGTACTTGGAAAATTGATGACAAACCCAAAGAAAAGAATATTGTTGATTGCAAATGAATATTCACAGGAAAGTATAAGGCTGATGGGTCTATTGAAAGGTATAAAACGAGATTAGTTGCTAAGGGATACACTCAAGCTTATGGAATAGACTACCAAAAAACTTTTGCACCAGTTGCTAAAATGAATACTGTAAGAGTTATTTTATCCTTAGTTGCTCACTTTGATTGGGAACTTCTACAATATGATGTTAAAAATGTCTTTCTCCATGGAGATATAGAAGAAGAAATTTACATGAATATTCTACCTAGGTTTGAAAGAGACATAAAAAATAAGGTGTGCAGACTGCAAAAAGCTCTTTATGGATTGAAACAACCCCCTAGGGCTTGGTTTGGAAGATTCACCAAAGCTATGAAGGGATTTGGCTACAAACAAAGTCAAGGAGATCACACTTTGTTTATTAAACATTCAGGGAAAGAGGGGGTAACAATCCTTCTAGTTTATGTTGATGATATTATAGTGATAGGAAATGATGAAAAGGAGAAGGAAGAATTGAAACAGAGACTAGTCTAGGAATTTGAACTAAAAGAGTTATGAAGATTGAAGTATTTTCTAGGCATTGAAGTAGCCTACTCTAATCGGGGAATCTTCATATCCTAGCAAAAATATATAACTGATTTATTGGCAGAAACTGGAAAAATTGAGTATAAACCAGTATCAACTCTAATGGATCCTAATCACAAGTTATATAAGACTGAAGATGAACCAACAGTAAACAAAAAGATGTATCAGAGATTGGTTGAAAAATTAATATATTTAGCTCACACATGACCAAACATTACTTATTCAGTAAGTGTCATCAGCCAATTTATGCATGAACCAAAGGAATCTCATCTTCAAGCAGCTTATAGAATTTTACATTACTTGAAGGGCAACCCTGGAAAGGGGATACTCTTCAAAAGATATGGAAGATTAACTCTTCAAGCCTATATTGACGCAGATTTTGCAGGTTCTCTTGTTTATAGAAGATCAACAACTGGATATTGCACTTTTCTAGATGGGAACTTAGTGACATAGAGAAGCAAAAAACAGAATGTGGTGGCAAGATCATCAGCTGAATCAGAATTCAAATCCATGGCACAAGGACTATGTGAGTTATTATAGCTCAAAATTATCTTAGATGACTTGAAGATTAATTTGGAGGGACCCATGAAGTTCTACTGTGATAACAAGTCAGTAATAGACATTGCACATAATCCCATTCAGCATGACAGGACAAAACATATTGAAATAGATAGACACTTCATTAAGGAAAAATTAGAAGAAGGTTTAGTATGCATGTCATACATTTCAACTAAGATGGCAATGATTCAATTCTCTTAAACTCCCTCCAGATAGTTTGTCATGCTCATTCTCTCTTCATCAAATCAAATCTACATCCATTACCCACCTCATTGCTACGTTTGCTGCCCTACCTCATATACCTCATTCTTTCTGCATACTTCATTCATTTTTACTACAAACTTAAAAACAAATGGAGCAGTCCAATTTGTAAATAATTGTGAATTCGTTGCATGAACCAATTAGTGATTCTCCGGGTATTCCAACAAATTATGTTTTACTGTCAGGAATATGTGTGCTAGAAAATAACTTAAACTAAATTAGCATAATGGCAATTATTCATAGAAATACTTGATGGTAGTGATCTATTAGAATTATATCAAGTAGTGGAGTAATTAGGTAATTATATTGTTATTTGCAGTTTGTGCATAAAGGATATAGATACTGCAGGAGACTTCCATCTCTAGGACAGCAAGAGTTTTGTTGTATTTTATTTGGTTCCTGAGTTCAGTATTTTATTTTATTGGTTTATTCAATTGGTATTCCATCTACAACCCATTTTATTTCAAAGAACATGGAATATAACTATTTTGAATTGCAAAAAACAGATAAATATATATATATATAGAGAGAGAGATTTTATGTCACAGATTCTCATGAAACATTTATGACAAGATAGAAAACTCATTAATCTCAGTCAAACAAAATTTGTAGTGCTCACTCACCCCAGGCAAAAGATCCTCCCCAGCTTTCTGTAAAATGTGACCCATCTCTTGAACCTATCAAATCAAAAAGGGTATTAGGATTTTTAAATAGGGAACTTTTGGGAGGGGGGAGGAGAAATATGATCTGTTTTATACCAGTGTTACAGACCTCATGGCGCGGAATCCGTTGCCTGATATCTTCAAAGTATTTCAACCCTAACTTCTGTGCATTTGTAAGTGAACCATCACTCCTAAGATCATCTAATGAACGATGTCCCTTCTCATACAATTTCATTGCTGTGGATGGACCTATGCCCCATACTTCTCCAAATAATGATATTGTCTTCACCTATAGTTAAATAAGGGGGGAAAAGAGAAGGAAATAAGATTGCTATATAATGTCAAAAATATACAATATGTTAATATCTTAAAGAATACTTGGCATTCCCCTTACACATTTACAAAGCAATAAAGGATAAACAATACACATTCCAAGGTAACTTTTACAAATCACAGTAGTAAACCAACCATTCACTGTTCATGCAAATAATACAAATCACAGTAGTTAACCAACCAGCTTTAGCTATAAAAGTCAAGTTCAAACATCAATCCCAAGAAATTAAAACAAAACATAATTACCCGTCCAACTCCAAGAAAGTAAGTATCAAGCAGTGTGTCAGTGTGCGTATAATCTAATATAATGCAAAAGAATTAAAAAATGTGGTTGCACAAGGATCATAGATAAGCATAAACTATGAACCATTAAAGCTAAAAATGCACATAATTAATACAATTTTTTTAAAGATCTCAGATTAGTCAGGGTTAATAGGTATAATACCTTCTCATCTGTTTCAAAGTGTTCCAATTTGGATAACTTCCCAGTTGTTATGATCTCCTGAATCTGAACATAGTAAAAACAGTTGTTTGTCTAGTTATCTGAACAAATGTAAATGTAAGCGCTAAATCATTACAAAAATAGAGGTAGAGGTGTCTTCTCGAGGTCCAAATTAATATCACTCTGCCATTAATGTAGATTCACTGTCTTTAAAAATGAATAAAAGAAAATTTCAGAAGACAAAGGAAAATGCAAATAAGAAGAAAAACTAAATATTTGAACCAAACAGCTATGTTATAATAATAATGATCATCAAAATTTGATGGCCAAATAACAAACATTGTTAAAGAATCATATCTCATAGATATTAACATGCTAAAACTCAAACTCTATTGTCTTCTTAGATGGATCTCCAGTACAACTAGACAATGATATGCACATTTATTGCTAGTAATAAAACATACGTAGGAGGATATCATAGAAGACAACTGAAATTTCAGTAGAGGAAAATCTAATAGGGCAGAAGAGATATAAATCTATGAGAAGCTATGATTCAAAAAATTCTAAAGATATATATTGTAATTCAAAGTGACAGTTCAAGACAGTATGTCTAGTGACAGTTTCCTTACATGATCTTTCATTGATTTTCCAATAGATGGCAGGGTGTTTATCTGGTCAGCACTTTCAATTTTAAATGGCAACTTCTCAATCACAGCAATAGCCTTGTAATAGCTAAAGGACCTCCGATCATCACCCAATGCTTTCAAACCGCATTACCGCAAAAATAAGAGCACTTGAGTAACAGAAAACATAAAAAGATTCCAATATGTAGGAGACTAGGAGCTATAAAAGCCTTACCTCGATATACGTTCACAAGTTTCCCAAATATCTCTGTTATGTTTTTGTTTTGATCAGGTGGACAGTATGGTAAGGACGACTATAAATTATACCCCGTGTTAGTGGAGTTTCTACTTTAAACGAAAAAAGAATAAACTTGAGCAAGTGTGTGTGTCCGCGCAAATGTATGAATGACACTAGACACAGTTATATGGACAGAAGATAGTAAAAAAATTAATTTTATTTGAGGATCTTATTCTTAATAGTGGTGGCTGAAGAAAGCGCTTGTTTTGGAGTGAAAAATATTGTAACCAAATAATGTTCAGCTGTTGGCATATTGGTCTTAGCACTTACCTCCTCACTTTCAGCATCAAGGTGTTGAGGTCTTGTATTTCCATAACTTAAACTACCATCTTCCCCATGACTGCTTGTTGTACTTGATGAAAATAGCGCATCTTCTCTTCCCTGATCGTTCCTTTCATGATTTACAATTTTCGTATCCTCAGTAGATAATTTGGTCTTTTTACTATGCAATTGCTGAGGATCACCAGAAGTGCTTTGACCTGGTTGAGGGTCCGAAGACTTCTCCAAGTTCAGTACATACGTATCTTCGGATAGTATCTCCCCTGATTTCAAGCAGTCCTCCAGCCATTGATAAAGGAGAACTCTCTGCACAAATCACCGTTACATAATTAACTGAAAAACAATTCAATAGATAACTAAACAAAAGGCATGTAAAAGCACATTCCAAACACCAAAATAGAAACTAACATTATGCATTTCAAGAGCAATTGACACAAACAAACTAATCAACTACCAATTACAGTTACAGTCCATATAACAATTCTTGAAAGAAAAACAAAAAAAAAAAAACAGCTCAGAACATGGTTAAGACCCTTTAAAAACCATTAGCAGATATCCACTTTGATACTTGAAAGATACACACAACCCGAAACCACATTGGCCCTATATCAATAAATACACAAGCTCCTCTATACCGCTAGTGAAATACCAATCGATATTTCTGAAGAATGGAAGGCCAAAATGGGAGTTTTATGGATTATATTATCCTTACATCTCCAAGGAGGCATAATCAAACTCAAGCAATCATAAATCACATAATGTTGAAAAAAACCAACCCCATTAAAACGTGACAAACGGTCCCTATCCAGTTGTTGAAGAAGGGCATCAGAGCTCATAGCAAAAACATGAGTGACCCGATTGCAGAGGTGCTCCTCTATCACAGCCCCCATATGCACCAACCTTTCCTTCCAAATCTGATACATGGGAAAAAGTGAAGAAAGTAGAAAAAGAAGCAAACTTTAAAACTTCAAATGGGAATAAAAATGTGGGTTTTGAAAATGAAAAATGTACAATGATATTCATTGTTTGCGGGTGGTACTTGAAACTTGTATTGTACCTGGAATCGACGGGCTTGGACTCCTTTGGGAATCAAAAACACTACCATGCCAGAGAACATTCCGTGAGGATCGGACTCTAGTTTCTTCTTTGGTGCCATTTTGCATCGTTTACTTTCTTCGTTGGTGGCTTCTACGAGAATCCACGACGTTGAGTGGGATATGCTTGAGTGCGTTCGTTATGGGACCAAGCTGGAGTGTCGCAGCAAATGTTGGACACGTAGGTAATCTCGACAAAAAAATGGCCTTTTGGGGTTTGAAAATATTTTAAAATTTAAATTGAATGGAGAAAATTTTGAATTTTTGTTTTTTTAAGTTATTTTTTCCAATTTAATAAAAAAATATTATTATATGTATTTTTCTTTTTCTTTTCTTTTAATAAAATAATTAAGAATCCCTTAGTTTTTTCTAACGTATTATACCGAATATTAGATTCAGTGGTGATATTATAATTGTTATTTATTTAATGAATTTTCACATTTAACAAACATCAAATATAAGATTTTTTCTCACCAATAAATTTGTCACTGAATGTATGGTGTTTAACTATTATATCAATAGATTCTTTTAGAATGTTATATATTTTGTTAAAATTTAGAATGCATGTTTAATATGTTACATATAAATTATCCTAAATGAAAAAAAAAAATATTAATTTCAAGTGAAAAAAATTTAAAATGTTTCTATATAATTTTTAAATACTTTCAAATATTAAATATTAATAAATATTACGTATTATTATGAAAAATAGCTTCAAAAAATATAAAAATACAATATTTTAATTCAACAATAAAATATATATTTATAAAAGTTCCTCGTTATAAGGTTGGTTAAAGGTGGGTTAAGTGTAATTTGATCTTTTATGAAAATATTTTTCGACTCAACTTTACATCAATAGATTAATAAATTATTTTATTTTTTTTTAAAAATTATAAATAATAATTTTAAACAAAAAAAAGTTAAAAGTAAAATATATATTTTAAAATTTAAGTTATACTAGTAAAATTATTTTTAATTTTAAATATAATAATTTAATATATAAATTAATATATTATATATTTAATAAAATAATCTTATTTTCTAAAATATAATTATTATTTTTTAAATAATATATTTTTAAGTTTAATCTTGTCATACATCAAATCATAAAATAATAAGTTATTTTGGTTATTTTAAAAAATATTTAAATATTAAAAAGTTATTTAAAATAATATATATATATATATATATAATTTTAATTATATTAATAAAATTAATTTTAATTTTAATACAATTATTTGATATATAAATTATAATAATATATATAATTTAATAAAATAATTTTATTTTTATTTTATTTTTAAATATAGTTATTACTTTATGAAATTTATTATTTTATGTTTGATGAAAGTTTTATAAACTCTTGCGACAGAGGTTAAGTAGGTTTAAAAAAAAAAAAAGTGATCACCTAACTAAAAGTTATCACTTATAAAATATTGATAAACGTTCAATCCAATAAATGAGAATAAGAAAAATGAACAAAAGCATCTTATTTCTAAAAGAGTTATAAGAAGTATCACGAGATAAGACATTTAACCTATTTGTCTCTTTTTGTATTTTATGGCATTTTGATTAGTTTTTAATTTAATTTTTTTGTATTTGTATTTTTTATTTTGTAATATTTGCATTTGGGCCAACATTCAAGATTATTTGGATGAAATAAAGCACATGCCATAAAAGAATATTGGGTTGCATGTTTGTAAAAATACTTTTAATGAATATATAATTTGTGTTTGTGAAAGTGATTCTTTTATCATTTATCTGGGAGATTCTTCTTCAAGTGACATGATTTTATTTCACTAACTTGCAAGTCTTCTTCATCCTTCTCTTTTTTTCTTTCAATTTGAATTTCAATTAATAAATTTAGCTCACACCTATTAAGTTTATTTAACGTTTCATATTTTCTTGAGTTCATGCTTGACTTGCTTTTTCATTTCTAATTCATGTTTCACATAAAATCATTGATTCAATCCTTTACATGGATCCCATTCTATATCTAGTGGCTAATTTGATAAGATCCCTTTAATGTTAAATTAGCTTCTATTTATATGACTTTTATTTCTATTTTAAACTATCTCAATGTTCATTTAGGTCATAAGTTAAAGAATTCAGACAAAAAATAACCTAGTTTAATCTATGTTACAAATCTTGTAACTTAAAGTGATTTGGTTTCTAGAATTTTTTAATTGGCCTATTAGGTCAAACCTATTTTGATAATATTATTGGCACTTGACATGCCACTACAAATGACTATAGAAATTTTTTAGAAAGTTAAGTCATCTAACACTTCTTTTTTTAAAAGCAATGATAAACATGATTTTCTAAAGCATCTAACTAAAGTTCTTATATGAACAATTGGTCAAAGTAGTTGTTTATTTTAAGATTACACACGTAAAATCATGTCCTCTTATGAATTGAAACCAATATAAAATCCTTCTTCATATTCTTTCATCTTTATATCTTAAATGAAAAAATAATATTTTCTACTTTTTATAAATAATAATTATGAAAAAAATATTAATTGATCAAAATATAATGCAAAAATAAGGAAAAAAGAGTAGAAATTAAAATTAGAAAACTACACACCTTTTTTCTCTCTTCTTTAGTCAAGACATATCTCATTAATGTGAAAAAAAAAATCATACATTTAACAAAAACTAAAACAAAATAATAAAGAAATTTTTTTAACAATGGAGTATCTCACAAACTATATAAAAAGTTTTGAAGAGTAAATAATATGAAAAGAATGCATGAGTTGAAATTAAGTTTTGTTTTGCTCTTATCATTGTTAGATACTATCTTGCACGCTTTGAAATTTTAATTAAAGTTACAACTAACTTAACTTGTGAAAGTCTAACTAATAAGATTATTAAACATTTTTTCTTTCTCCCTTTTTCTCATGCTTCTAACTTAAAAGGTACTATGTACTATAAATATATAAAAAGAGGAGAGATTGTCAAGAGGAATCGAGTTTCTTCTAAAGTAACTTTAAGAGAGTTACTTTCCATTTCAATCTTTTATTTTTTTTTCCCTCAAAATAGTTTTAAAAACTACCTCATTTTTAATGGTTAGATTGAGAATAAATAAAGGATGAATGTGACACTCCAAATTTATATATAGTAATACTATAATTTTATTAACTTTTGAAAATAATTAATAGTTTATAAATATATTTCCAAAGAATTTATAATTAGATTTAAATAAAAAAAATGTAAAACTCGATATTATCTAAACTACATGTAAATACTTATATAAATTTAAAACAAATAACATTAATGAAATCTCTAAACTATCTTTATATATAATTTGAGTGTATAATTTTTTCACAAGACCTAAATAATTTAATTCATAAAAAATAAAATCATTTATTCTAAATTATAATTCTAATAGAGATAAATTTATAAATAAAAAAATTGTTGAATATAAATTTATGTATATGGATATACTTTGTTCCATATATAAATAATTATTTTTTAAAAAAAGTTAAATTAGAGCTTACATTACATCATCAATTACATCATCAATTACATAAAGTTATCAAAAGAAAATACTATCGATCCATTAATATAAGAATAAAAAAATAAAATCCTATATAGAACAAATTCTCATCAAAATATCTAGATTGAAATTATAATCCTAAAATGGATAGGCTTTATCTAAAAAAAACTTCATATTTTATTTTCTCCTCAAAAGTTAAGTCATCAAGAGAAAAGTCTCTAGCGTTTGCAACAACCTTTATAGTATAACTTGCTCACATGTAGAACATGTAACTATCCCATTAATAATATAATCAAAGAATTGTTGTAGAAAATTAATAACATGAAGAGTTCTCTTCATTCCTCAATAAACATAATATGTTTCTCATGTAATATTCACATGAGTATAACTATTCTTTTAATTATTGAATCGACTATAATTAGATAAGAAATAAAGTTTACGTTCATAAAAATTGAAAAATTATTTCATTTTACAACTTTTCAAGTTACAAGGATTCAAAATAATAATCAACTATTTTTATTTTATTTATTTATTTTTGTTAAATTTATAGTGAATTTCTTATATATTCTTATCTCATTTTTATTTGAGTTCCTAATTTAAAAAAAATATATTTATAATTTTAAGATTAATTAAATATCAAATTCTTAATATTAGACAAATTTTAGCAGGTTCATGATAAGAAAGTTCAAATAGTTTAAAATTGAATAGTGAAAATTAGAATTGTAACCATATATTGATCTTTTAATTTTGTTGGGTTCAAGTTAAAATATATTCTAGTGAGATTGAGTGGGTTAGTTTGAGTCTATCACTGTATAAAATTTTGAATATCCTATTAGTTATTCATAAACATTCAAGTCCTTGTACATTATATGTAGAGTGTAATAAATTCAAAACTTTACAATATTATTTTCTCCAATGTAGTTAAGGAGGAAAGGGTGGAAACAAGGTAAATGTAAGACATCGATTATTATTAATTTTGATGTTAATAAGTAATTATTCATGTTTAAGGCTTCAAACAAGAAGTTTGTTTGACTAAATGATGCTTCATCTATAAGCATATAGATGATGCTTTAGTTTATTAGTGTCCATACAATGCTTTAATAAAAACATATATTGGTCAAATCATCATAAAAAATGCGTTCTATTTAGTGAAGTGAAAGGAGCCATTTTTTTTATTTGAAAACCATAATCACCACATAAATCTTATCTCACAAGTTCACTCAACAACAACCTAGCCATACACTCTAATGCCTTTTCAAATATGTTTCCAAAAATATCACATTCTCTCACTCCTCCTTTTCAACAATCACTAGTAACCCCACACCTCCCCTCTCCCCTTCATGCCCCAAAATCTCATAGCACCTTTCTAAAAAGCAAGTATAGGTATCGACATAAATTGCACTATCATTATATCTAGAAAGGTTTACATGGACAAGACCACCACCACATCTAACGTCACTTTTCCCTTATTTACCTTAACTTCTCTATTTTTGTCATTGATGCCATTTCTCTAAATCTAAAAATTTGTGTGATTTGAAATATTTTGCTTTATTATTTTCAGTTTGATAGTAGTTATGATATTTTGGGTCTAAGAATATTTTTCATTTCTTTTATGTTTATTATTACTATATAAAATTATAATTAAATTATGAAATATATATCCTCTTGCTCCTGTTGTGTCCCTTCTCATAATATGGTATAAAAATATTATATATAAATTAAATCTAAATATAATATTTTTCAGAATTTGTCTACTATTGCTGAGTTGTGTCAGAAATTAATGGATACTAGAAAGTTAGATACATATCTTTTAATTGATAGATTAATCCGGCTCATTTTGACTCTTCCTGTATCTACGACAACAACAGAACGTGCATTTTCTACTATGAAGATTATTAAAATAAGGTTTCGGAATAGGATAAAAGATTATTTTCTTACTGATTGCATTATTGTTTACATTGAAAAGGCAGATGTGATAATTGATGTTTTTTATAACATGAAACATCGTCGAGTACAATTAAAAAATTAAATATACCAGATATATATTTGATTTTATATATAATTATTTATGTTGATTTTAAATATATGTAAATGATTTATAATTTATTAATAATTTTATTTATTATATTTATTTTTATGTGATAATTAATTTTAATGTATATATATATATATATTAATTTTTTTTAATTACTCCGACCTCGTCCGATCCGACCCGACCCGGTTCGACCCGATTCGACCCGGTCCAGCCCCCCTTACCTAAAATTCCTGACTCCGCTCCTGATTTCTCTTATCTTAATTATCTTTATATTTCCATACTAGTGATTGAAAAATATACAAATCACGCTAGTGGATTGAAAAAAAAAATTATTACATCAATTATATTTAGAATGATGTAAAAAAATAAAGTACATCAATTTTTTTATTAGAACCAATGTAAAAAAACTCTTTCTACATTGCTAAAAATTATACTGTGAATAGTTGATGTAGAATGTCTTTTTTAACTTATGTGAAATTTGTAATGTCTTTTTTAACTTATGTGAAATTTGTAACATGTAGTAGTGATTTAATGTCCGTTTACCTCAATAAATAATTTACTCCATATATTAGTATAGTTTTTAAAAATTGTGAAATATCAAGTGTAATTTAGAAAGATGGAGTGTGGTTGAATATAATATAGATGTGTAATAGAGAGTATAAAAAGAACAATTTGAGCATAAGAAATATAGTATAGATGTGTACTAAAGAGTATGAAAAAACACTTATTTTTTATACTAATTCAAACCATCTGAATTATGTCTAGTTCTCCTTCAAAAAATGCTTGAAGGTTTTCATTATAACTTTTAAAGATTACAAGTATTATTCTTTTTTTACTTCTAACTTACATAAGTACACAATACCGCTACTATCAAAACTTCTTTAACTACACCTAAATTAAACAACCGAATGCTATTTCACATTAAGACGCATTTAATGATTCTTTTTTCTCTTTCTTGTCAAGTTCTTTATAAGGTTGTGTAAGAGAAAACCTAGATAGTGTTGTGGTTAAAGTTGAAAAAGCTTTTTATGACGAAATCCATTTACAAATAGCTTTCATTGAAGAGAATTTTTTTTAGGCTTTGTATGAAGGATGGCACACCATTGAAGGCTCATCTTGATGAGCTCAGATTTTGATGGAGCTCTAGGAGATTAATATCAAGGTAGAAAATGAAGATGCAATAATGATTCTACTAGACTCTCCCACCTTCATACAAAAATTTGGTAAGTTTGTTGAATGCGGGAAGGAATGTATCACATTAGAAGAGGTGAAGTCAAGTTTCTATATGTGATAACTCTACATGAAAGCATATAAGTTAGTAGAGGATGCATCATCTTCTGGGTTGGTGTCCTTTAAGAAAGACAAAAGGGTAAAGAAGAAGAAAACCAAGGTTGATTAGAAGAATGTATATAGATATTGCAAATAGACAAAAAGATTAGAATAAGGATTGTTCGAGATTGGGAAATTAAAGTGGATTATAGTTTAGAAGGTGGAGTCGTTGGATGATGAAAGGATTTTGTCTATAATTGCAAGACAACATGTGTTTGGTAGGAGATTATTGGATTCTAGTTTCTCCTTATATATGTGCCCAAGAAAGGATTTGTTTACCATATTTGATTCATTAGACAAGGGTAATGTGTTGATGGGTAATGACTCTTCTTGTACGATGGTTGGTATTGACTTGATACAAATTCAAATACATGATGGTGTAGGTCATACGTTGACCAATGTTAGGTAAGTTCAAAAGCTTAGAAAAAATCATATATCCATCAAAGCCTTGGATATGAAGGGCCTCATGTGTAGTGTAGAAGGAAATATGATGTAGGTTAAAGGGAGGACGAGTGATGTGTTGCAAGTGAATCTATATTTTCTTCAAAGTCAAACTATTGAAGCATTTAGCATTGCAAGTGTCTTGATATTGTCTGGTACCTTGTCTAAAGTAGTAATTTAGCCCTTGTGTCCAGGACACATGTCTGCTAGAGGGTTGGACTTCTTGTCCAAACAAGGGCTACTAGGAAATTACAGGATGGTGACTTTGCCATTTAGTGAACACTACATGTTTAGAAAGCAATCTAAGAAGAGCTTTCTTGTAATGCTGCCCAAGACGAAGGCCACATTGGATTATGTTTATGTAGATTGATGGGGGTTGCCGAAAGTTCCATTATTGAGAGGTGTTAGGTAATTTTCCTCAATCATCGATGATTATTCAAGGTTCACATGAATATTCTTCGCGAAGAACAAATTAGAGTCATTCAAAATGTTTAAGCATTTGACGCTTTTAATGCTTAATCAAACCTAGAAGATAGTAAAGCATCTTAGGACTGACAATAGTTTGGAATTTTGCACTAAGGAGTTTAATGACTTTTGTAGAGATAAGGGTATCATGAAGTATTAGACTATTCATCATAGTCCTAAAAAGAATGGAGTCGTTGAGAAGATGAACATAATCTTGTTGGAGAGAACAAAGAGCATGTTGTCACATTTTAGTTTGGACTGAAGTTATTAAGGTGACATTGTGAACACAACTTACTATTTGGTGAATCGTTCTCCATCCATAGCCATAGCATGCAGAACTTTGGTAGAGGTATGGTTGGGAGAGTTAGTGGAGTACTCAATGTTGATGGTCTTTAGGTGTACTACGTACTATCACATGAATAATGGTAAGTTGAAACTAAGGTCAAGGAAGAAAGTGTTCATGGGATGTGAGAGTAGAGTGAAGGGCTTTAGGATTTAGTCATTATTTTAAGGACGAGTGGTAATCAGTAGAGATGTTGTCGTTGACAAAGGTTCTATTAATGAAGGGAAGTTTGAAAATGCACGTAGAAGCAATGTTAGTAATTCAAAGGGAGCATATTGATGTAACTTTATTTTTACTTACAAATAAATGTTAAAATAGGTCCACACATGTTTATAATATCTTAAAATAACTTAATTAAGAAAGAAATATATTTTTTACGAATTTTTAAGCAAAGATTAGAACTTGTGTAAAATACTATATTAATACAATATATTTTCCTCTTGTACAACTTGATATATGCTCACTATTTTATTTTTATCTTTGTACATAGGTATCTAAATCAGATAATTTTTTTTGTATTGTAAACTTAACTCATCAAGCATTTGAAGGGAAGTAGAATCACTCAATTTGGACAAAAAATAGATTTTTGGAACATGTTTAAAGTGAAGCCTATAGTAGTTGCAATGTTGAAGTGAATTCTCTCAAGTTATGAGTCATGGATGGACCTTGTATTATGAGTTACGAGTTGTATATTATATATAAAAACTTAGATTAGTTTATTAAACACCTTTTACATTACCTTAGCTTTGATTTTTATAGATTGATATTCAAGCACTTTAGTTTTCACTCTACTTCAACAACTTTTTAGATTCTTATCTTTTCTAAGTTTTAATTTTTCTACATTTTATAATTCTACATTTTAGGTTTTGTAATTCTTAGTTTTAATTTAGTTCTTATTGTTTAATTATATAGTGCATTACTTTTCTTGCAATGCAATATATTTCTTTTACTATCTTTAATTATTCTTTTATGACTTTTTAGATTTTAGGGTTAGTTTTCTAAATAAATTCTTAAATTATTGGTAGAGATTTGATTCTTTAATATTCTTAAGACTTATAATTCAATATATTAACATGTATTTGAAATTGTTGGATTGAATTTGATCACCTACATCATGAATTAATTTTAGATTTATGCAATTGATTTTCCTATTATTAATCATGTTTTTTTATAAATAGAAGTGTACGTGATTATTTAATAATATCTAGGAATTGAATTGTAAATGTTTAAAAACTTAATAAATCTAAATTTGATGTTACACTTTAGATCCAAAAGTCATTGATATTCAATGAGACAAGATTAAAAGTTAGGAAATGAACCATTACTTCTACTTAAAAATTTAATTCTATAATATTTTTCAAAATAAAAATCATAAAATCCTCAAATTTAACTATTAGATTTTGAATCTCATCTATAAAATAATTTTAATAAATATATTACTTAAGCTAAATAATATATTAAATAATGGACTAATAAAATCATAACCATTAATAAATGACATATAAGTAAATCAAAATGAGGATAAATTATTAAGGGTTACATAATTTTAGTAGTTTAAAAACTTTTAAAATTGTTATTCCACTATTTAAATTTCAGTATTATTAAAAGTTAAAATCATATATTATTTTAAGTTATTTCTTTCACTATTATCAATTGTTCATCAACAAAATTTGATTTGATTTTGTATTTAGAGACCTAAATGAATATTGTACTTACATGGATAGTACTTGATACGGGTCGAATATTATTCGGAGATATATCCTTGACGCTGGTCCTTGATCTTCGTCTTGAGTGTTGAACCGAATGGGGGTACCTACGAAGACACTCCGACGCTCAAGTCAGTAAGAGTTAAGGCAGTGTTAAGCAGAAGATATGGGATAAGGAGTATTGGGAGAGTAGGGTTAAGATTGGATGTCTCATACCTGGAGTGAGGCCTTATATTTATAATAAAGAATAGTAACGGATTACCTGGGTAAATCGTAATCAATACCGAGATCCTCGGGGTACTATTAAATATCGAGATCTTCGGGATACAACAAGATTTTCGAGATTCATAATAATAGCATACCGAGATTCTCGGGATTATGCTATAAAGGCTTTGAGGTCAAGCTCAAACCGAGATCTTATCGGTCTTGCTGAAAATCGAGAATATGCTGGTTCGGGTACGACATGTTCTCGGGTAGGAGTTTCTTATCCGGTACAAATATTATTATAAAGAAAAATTTCAACTCTGTAAAAATAAAATAAGTAATCCTTGTACAAATAAAATTAATTGAAATTGAACTCTGAATCTCAAATCAAAATAGAGAAATAATAAAATATTTGTCCCGTGGATATTAAAATACATAATAAGACCATAAGTATACAATTAAAATCAAAATATGAAAGATAAAAGAGGAACAATTAAAGAATAAATCAAATTAAGAAAAAAATTTCTATCGAGAATAAAACGAATAATTTAAATAGAAGATGAGAATGTTGGACAAAGATGGATTAGAATAAGGATAGATGATTTGATAACAAAATCATAATAATAAATTTTTTTTAAATAAAAAAAATTTAAAATGTGTTTAATAAAATGAAAATTATAATAAAAAATATTAAAAAAAATTTCAAAATATAATTATATTTAAAAAAGTATTATAATTTATTTTTATTTGAATTGATTTGAAATATTAAATTATAATTCAAACCAAACTTTTCAATTTAAAAAAAGAATTAAAATAATATAAAATTTTGTGACTTTAATCAATTTTTAATTTTTAATTATTTTTTTATTGATCATAAACATAACTATAATATAATATAATATATATATATATATATATATATATAATATTGATTCAATTAAATTTCTATTTTTTAATTCCTTATCTATCGCGTTAGACTTCTCTTCATATGGTGATTATCTATTCCTACAATAAGAAGATACCAAAGCAAAGCATAATAACTTTACAAGCGAGGCTTATATTATTAACTATTTTGAAAACTAATGTACGAAAAAATAAGTCATGTCCATGACGTACAACAAGAAGGGACCTTTCTCTTTTGATAGTATTTTTCTATAATTTAATAACACCAATTGCAATGGTCATCCTTATAAACAAAAAGCAGAGGTAAATGGTCAAGAGCCCAATTCCCAATGATTTATCAATCTTCATATTCTTTTTTGTCAATATCACAAGTGCCCAAAGCACCCCTCCCATCAAGAACAAAAGTGTTGCATAAAGTGAAGGGTCCTTGGGAATGACATAAGACTCTGGGTATTCAGACCATGCTGAGAGTACAAGCGGCAACCCCAAGCCCATCAAAATGTTAAACATTGGTCCTGCATAACAACCAGAGGCAGCCATTTGGGCCCCATCAGCTCCACCATTCTTAGCCATTGCACCATTGGCTATCAAATCCCCTAGAGAATTACCCCATGCTAGGACCGTTAGTCCTAGGATTGAAGGACTAACCCCTATGACATTCCCAAGTGCAACCAAGAGGGAAACAAGCTCCTCAGCAATGATGTAAGTCCATGTTACACTCATAGAAAATCCCCCAGCTAACCAAGGAAACAAACACTTTCTGGGTGGACTAGTTCTCTTGGTTGTAACACATGCCATGTTCCCCAAAACAATGCCAATTAAAGAAGCTGTCAAGTATGAAACAAGACTACTCCTTGAACTCTCATTTTTCATTTGGGTGTTACAAAGAGCTGCAAACAACACTGGTGCCAAAGTGACAGATATAACAGCATATGGCTTTGACCAACCTTCCTCACTCACAACTGGTATAGTAAGCCTTCTTGGCAAGGAAAGAGGTAGCTCTAGTACATGTACGAACTTGCTCAAGTATGTCAAGTCAAATGAATCATTACCAAAACCCTCTTGGTTGTTCCCTTTATCTTCAATAACTTGTTTATTTGATAAATTTGGTTTCCCATGCTCAACACCGACTAGCAAGGGAACGCCAGACTCTGTCAAGTCATCAGAAGATGAGGCAAGTTCACCTTCTGTCCTGTCTCCTCCATAGATGAAATGTGTGGCAGAGACAGCACAGACATAAAGGAAGTAAATAGAAACATAAAAAATTGAACCCAACAAGCTGATTTTACCAATAAAAATAATGACAAGGAGGATGAAAAGAGAGAAAAGGAAGAAAATGATATCTCTAATGAAACTGGCCTTGTCAATTGCAATTTCATTTGCACTAACAAGGAAACTTATGATTCCCAAAACAGCACTGGACACAAAAAATGCCCCTCCCAGAATGCTATTGAGGCCAACTGCACCGTCATTGGATCTTGTGAAAGAAGCAACACTGGCAAAAAAATCAGGGGCACCATTTCCCAAAGAAAGCAAGGTTACCCCAGCTATGCTGGGGGATAGTCTCAAGATGTCAGACAGCCCTTCTAGGTTACTACAAAAGTAATTTGAAGCCGTATCTCCCAAAAGATAAAACAAAACCACAAGCCACATTATAAGCAGTGTATGACCCAAAATTGGGGAATGGCCAAAGCTGCAATAAAAGATTTGGAGATAGTTTATGTACCCTTTTGACCTGCAGTCAACATGGGATTTGACATATAAGCACTTGGAGTCATTATCTGAGTACTTGTGAAGGTCAGTGCAACCGTCAAGACTCATGTCACTGAGCATTCTGGCATGGTTGAAGACATTTGAGGAGGCATGAACACTGCAACTAGAAAGGTGTAGATAGGCATTGAGGAAGAGAAACATGAGGAAGATGAAGGATATATTGAGGAGAAGTCGTATTTTGTGTAGGGGTTTGGTATTATAGATGAAACGTGCCATTTAGAGCATGTTCTTCAGGATGTGTTATTCGTAATATATGGAGGATTGAGAAGTTGTGCCATATGATATGGTGTGAAGTTATTGTACCGTGGAATTTGCTCTATTGGTTTTCAAGAGCATGAACTAGTACTATAAAGGAGAGGTAGAACATGACAGAAATTGAAGGTTCAATTCTCAAGTGTTTTTATAGTACTATAATTGGAGTATCAGTGTTGGCGAAAAGTGTTTAATGCTACGCAAAGGAAATTTCTTAATGTTCTCACAACATCATTGTCAAAATATTAATTTTAATCATGAGCTTGGGATGCTTCCATTTACCACTCCCTCAACGTTCTTCTTGCCCCTAAAATAAACAAAAGGCCCGAAGGACAAAATTCACAATAATATGGGTAAGTAAAATAAAGTAATATCAATAGTAATACCACACTCCAGATAATCGATTTTAAATAATATTTTTGTAACATTATAAAGACGGACATAACTTGAAGTGCGAACATGTTAATCACAAATTTTAATTTTTAAATAAAAAAATGAATAATTGATAGGAATGATATTTGATTTGGTATTTTTAAATAAAATTTCAAATTTTACAGACGAAAAATATATTTTAAAAAAATATTAAATAAAATAGGTAAATGATTCTGGCAAATGACATGATATAAAATAAAATATAAATAAAAAGACTTACGAAAATCAGATATTTTTGGAATGATATAGGAAAGGAAACTGCGTGGCTTGAAAAGAGTAGGAACTTTTTTCTTTTAGAGCCGAAATGAATATGAAGTTATTGTCTCGAGTTGAAATAGAAAAAGAATATTATTTGAACGTCATTGATACATATCACATAATGAGACATTTTTTTTGTCTTTTTTGTATAACTTACACTTAAAAATTAAATAATTCCTGTACCTAGATGGTATAGTGTTGGTATATATAATATATATTGAGACAATTCTTGAGATACAATATTTTAATATATTATAAAATAATTAATAAATAATAATAACAACAATCATAATATATTATGATATCTCATAATTTTTATAATCAAATAATAAAAAATATAATTTATTTGATATGAGTAAGAAGACTATATATTTATTATGTTGATATTTGTACATATACTATTTTTTACATATAGTAATTTTAGTATCCGAGAATGAAGTTTCTCCTTAGAACTAACCATATTTGAAGGTTTCATTAAAGAATCATCTCAAGAAATGTTTGAAGACCTACTAGACTTTCCATGAAGAAATATTTTTTTAACCTTTGTCCTTTACAACTTCTTTGAGTTTAATTAACTATGTAACTTTAAAATCTTATTTTTAATGTAATATGTCTATGCTACTTTTCTAGTTATCCTAACCAACACCACACAAAAATTTGTAAACAAGGATAAGAATCTAATATATTAAGTGACATTGTTATTTTTGGTAGTAAAATTTAAACATAAATAAAAATGAATTATATATTACTTTTAAGATAAATGTTATAAATACATTTATTAACACATTTGTTTTCATAAATTTATTGAAAATAATAAGATTGGGTGATTCCCAACTTATTTAATGATTTTTTATTTATTTTGTGATTTTAAAAAAAAATTAATTTTAATCTAATAAGAGTTAAGAAAAGTATTGAAGATTGTGTTTCTAATATACCTTTTATCCCATTAATGTAAGAAAAGTATACATAATTTATAATTAATTTAGATACAAATGCATTTAAATATTATAATTGAAATAATAAATAATTCAAGAAAGGGAATTGAATAGACTTTTTAATTTTTTTTGCAAAACATGTGGAAAATAGATAAACTTATTATAACAATGTGGACTAATTGTCTTATAAAGATTTTTTTATTTCACACAAATCTATTTACAAGCTTGTATATGAAGATTTAAATAGAGTAAATGGTGAAGTAATAGAAATATTAATAAACATTTATTTTTTATTTTTATATTGGTTTATTTTAATTAAATTATATTATTTTTTTTTTCAAAAAAATTCTTAAAAAACTATACTATAATTAACATTTTAAAAATAAGTATTATTTACTATATTTTTAACTTGTACAAGTGTATCATATTACGTAGAAAAAGTTCTTTATGTTATTCTAAGATAAAAAATAATAAGGATTATTTAATAATAAGATAGTTTTAGTTTTTTTAATATTACCAATTTATTACTGTTCACAACAAATAAAAACTACAATCAAACTCCAAGGATATTACAACATAAAACTTATGAATGGAGAGATAAAAGTTTTGTTAAAGAAGAATTACAAATTAGGTTATTAGGTTATGTTAAGAATAAAACTTGAAGTAAATATTGTAGTGTTTTAAGATAAGATGACACATTTATATTTATATTTATATTTATTTTTTTATTATACGATTTTTATATTTTTTTATTTTCTTTATTTTTATTTTTTGATGTCATTAATAATAAAGTATGATTTTTTTACATCAATGTTATAATTATATATTTTTAGTTAATTTGAGTTTTATTTATTATTTTGATGATAATTTTTTGTATAGAGATTATTTTTTGGCATATTCTTTTTTATCGACTTATTCACATTAGGGTTTTTAAATGCATATATGATTTATTAAATTTGGAGTTTTCTATTATTTTATATTATTTATTAAAGTTTAATCGATTTTGTTGTATGTTTTTCATAAGAAATTATAGTAGAATATTTGTAGTTGAGTTCATAATTAAAATTTTAATCTATAATAAAGAGTTATTTGTTTACCTTGATTAAAAGTTTATAATTAACTAAGATCTAATTAGATATCAATAACTAAAATTTTAATTGTGTCTTTTTTTTTCTAATTTTCAAAATCGTTTCTCTTTCTCTTATATTTTTATTTTCTCTTTTTTTTTATAAACTATTTACGTTATTATTTATACAGGATAGGTACCAGTTAGTCCCATATCGGCCTTATATTATGACGTTTGACTGAGTAGATATCGGTCTAAACTGATAACACCTCGGTCTATCCTCAGTTCATTAGCCCAGACCCACGATCAGGTACCACAACTGATTTCCAAGATTCAGTTACCATGATTCTCGTGTAGTGGGCCATTTATCCAAGTAATCTGTTATTTCTTACCATATTATAAATAGGGTCTAGGAAGCCAGGTAGAGGTATCTAATCAATCTCACTTACTCTCTTTACATATCTTTAGTCCCTGTTAACTCATTACTGACTTGAGCGTCATAGTGCAATCACAGGTACCCCCTCCATTCGACTCTTAACCAGGAAGGATACTTGAAGTGTAGAAGGACGTCTACGAAGTACTCGATCCGTGTAAATACATTTTGGCGCCTATCGTGGGATTGAGGAATTCTCAGACAATGGTCATGACTAGGAATCAATCAGTCCAAGAAGATGGGAGTCGTGCTGTGGATGCTCCCCCTCTAGACAACATGCAAATCTTGGAAGTTATAATGAAGGAGCTACAAGAAATCAGGCAAGGATTGAAGAGAACCGCTGATGAGGTAGGGGAGTTACATGAATCCCACAACAAAATGAGGCGGAGGTTGGATAAACACGAAGGGTCGATCTCTCAGGCTAGTAAGCCAGAGGCTTCTCGGTCCGTCAAAACCCCTCCTCCCATTGGGGAGGCGTCCACCTCTCAGCCTCCTCCACCTGCTCCGTCTAGCAACCGGGTAGAATCCCGACCAGAAGTTGCCAGCAGTCGCCCTATAGCTCAACCCGGAGGCCACCCGACATCAAACCAGTCGATTACACCCAGGCACTTACACCTGTTTGTAGAGGGCATAATGGAAGCTCCTTTGCCCAAGGGGTGGAAGGGCCTTGTAATGGAACCATATAACGGTTCCTCCTGCCCAGAGGATCATCTACAGGCATACTAGACTATCATGAATGTGTATTCATCCCACGATGAGATTATGTGCAGAGTTTTTCCCATGTCTCTACGGGGGCTAGCTTTGAAGTGGTTTTATTCCCTTCCGCCGAAAACCATAGATTGTTTTGCGGCCCTGTGTCAGGCCTTTCTAGGACAGTTCGCTGCTAGTAAGCCTCTTCCCTTAACAAGTATGGCCCTTGTGGACGTTAGGCAACGAGAAGACAAATCCCTAAGGGATTTCATGGATATGTACTCCCAAATATGTCTCAAAATCCTAAGACAAGGAGGTGAAGTTGCCATACACCACCTGACTATAGCTCTCAAACCAGGGCCTTTTTTAAACAATATCACCAAGCACTCGCCAGAAACCATGGAGGAAGCACGTAGTAGAGTAACCAAGTACATGCAAATGGAGGAAGTCAACGAATACCGAGGAGTTATCGGCTTGACAAGCCAAACAAACCAAGCGAATAGGGGGAACAATGACCGAAGTGATCGGGTTCAAAAAAATCAGGAGCCTAAGCCTCGTCATCAAAGACTGAGAGAGGGGAGGTTCGCTCACTACACGCCATTAACAGTCACTCATGGCCGAGCACTAGACGAGGCCTTGAATGCTGATTTAATACGTACAAAGAGAATCCCCTCTCCTGTGGATGCAGATCTTCGAAAACATTGCTGGTATCATAGGAATTACGGGCATACAACAGATGAATGTGTAGCTTTGCAAGATAAGATTGAGGAATTTATTCAAGCCGGAAACCTCAAGAAGTTCGTAAAGAAAGATGAAAAACGATACTCAAACCGGCCAAAAAACGGTAATACTAGTCGACATGAAACAAGAGAAAAGCGCAGGAGGGAAGATCCTGAGAAGCGTCCGAAACTTGTCGGGGAGTAATCAATATAATAGCAGGAGGATTCGCAGGAGGAGGAGCCTCCAGCTCGGCCTGAAAGCGTCACCTTAGGAGCTTGCACCATGTGCACTTGGCCAGCCGCTCAAGGACCAATTCAACAAGGCCGAGAATGCCTCCTATTACCTTCACTGATGACGATTTCCATGGGATTGATCCTCACCAAGATGATCCCATGGTCATCACAGTTGAAGTTGCTAATTTCGCGGTCCGTAAAACGTTAGTGGACCAGCGCAGTTCAGTGGATATCCTGTACTAGCACACATTTCAAAAGATGGAGCTATTCGAATCCGCCTTGCACCCTTACAATGATCAAATTGTAGGGTTCTCGGGCGAGAAGGTGGATGCTAGAGGTTACATTGACCTCTATACCAAATTTGGTGACGGAAGCAGGCATTACAGGATCGTCATGGTGAGATATTTGGTTATTGAGGCAACTTCTTCATACAACATGCGTCTCGGTCGGCCCTCATTTAACCAAATTGGGGCAATAGTTTCCACCTCCCACCTAGCCATGAAGTTCTCGGCACTAGATGGATCGGTAATAACCTTGTATGGAGACCAAAAGGAAGCTAGAGAATGTTACGTCGCAAGTCTGAGGAACACATCTCACCCTGAGCCATCCAAAGGGAGAGAGACGAAGAGGGTTATGGTGGCCCTCACCAATATAGACCCTAGAGCAGAGGACGGATGCCGTGTACAAACCAAGGAAGAAATTGTACCGGTCATAATACAAGGAGAGGAGCAGGAGACATATGTCAGCTCTTTGATGAAGGAAGAGGAACTGACCGAAATCGTTAAGGTTTTGAAGAAGAATGCTGCCTTGTTCGCTTGGTCAGCCGATAACATGTCGGGCATTGATCCGAAGATAATCACTCACAAATTGTCAATATACCGAGAAGTCAAACCGGTTTCTCAGAAAAAAAGGAAGATGGGGGAGGAAAGAAGACAAGCTCTAAGGGAAGAAGTAGGAAAGCTGCTAAGCGTAGGCTTTATTTGTGAAGCCAAGTATACTACTTGGCTTACCAATGTGGTCCTTGTCAAGAAGGCCAACAACAAATGGTGAATGTGTACAGATTATACAGATCTCAACAAGACTTGCTTGAAGGATACATACCCGTTGCCGAGCATAGACCGGTTGGTTGACAGCTCGTCGGGGCACAAAATACTCAACTTCCTAGATGCATATTCGGGTTACAATCAAATACGAATGTACCCACCAGACGCAGGCAAAACTGCTTTCATAACCGATGAGGCAAACTACTTCTATGAGGTCATGCCTTTCTGACTCAAAAATGTAGGTGCTACGTACCAAAGGTTGATGGATAAAATGTTTCGACAACAAATTGGGTGCAATATGGAGGTATATGTAGATGACATGGTCGTCAAGTCGAGTTCTAATCAAGAACACCTTGATGACCTTGCCGAGATATTCTCAGTTCTGCGAAAGTACGATATGCGACTCAACTCTAAGAAGTGTGTTTTTGGGGTGTAGGGAGGAAAATTCTTAGGATTCATAATAACAAACAAGGGCATTGAGGCCAATCCCGACAAGTGTCAGGTGATGAGACAAATATTTATCATATTTATAATGGCTAATAATGTTATTTTATTGTTTATAATGTGTTAACAAAGCTTAATTAACCTTGATTTGTATTATTGGGCCTTTGGAAGCTTTAACACAAAACTTTGTATAAAAACAGTAAATTAACATTGTTTTATTGTAAACGGGTACTGATATAGGTCCACAATTTTATTTATCATTTTTTCTACAGATCTCCTAAAATTATGATTCAAGTTGCGTGATAAACTATACACATTCATCTTTCCAGAGGATCTAGAATCACTAAATTCGGAGCTGAATTGGATTTTATATAAATTATTAAAGTGGGGTTAAGCGCACTAGGCCGGTCCAATGGACATGCTTCAGTAAATTAATTACCCAAAATTCGCTAGATCTCCAAAATTAGTGAAAATGGTGGCGTTTGAAAGCTAACCCGAATATCTTTCGAAGGGGACTTGAATCGCTTAATTGAAGAAACTGCAAGCATTTGAACTTCGCTGACCTGGACATGAGTCACATGTGCGCACCTATTCGAGTTCTCTCTCAAGTTCTTGGGCTACCTCTGGTTCTAGGCCCTTTCTTATGTAATTGTACAATTATTTAGAGTATAAATAGGATTAACTTAATGTAATAAGTGTGTTGTAGAAGTTTCAAGTTCAGATCTAATTCAATTCGTTTCATCTTCTCTCAAGTTCTCTCTTGTGCGCGCCATGGTTTTCTCCTTGCTTGTGTCTCACGCTTCCATGTATGTTTCTCATTTCCGCCATTGTTTCTCTTGAGTTTGGATCTGGATTTGCTTCTGCCACCATTCTTTAATGCTTTGATGATTTAGAATAGTTTTTATCGAACAAGAATCATGGAATTTGATGACGCATGTTTCACAATGCCTTGGCTTGTATTCTTGACTTGACCTAGCTTGTGGAAACCTACCGGTTGGAGGTTGAAGCTTGCAAGCATTCTATGCATTTTATGGTGATTGTTTAATCGGCTGATAAACTCTCACAATATCAAGAATCACAAGACTTAGGATTGGCTTGGGCACTGAAGTCACTTTCCTAGATTTGAGTTCTTTGCTTTCTTTAATTTTCCATGCCTTGTAGTGTAGTGTGGTGATGATTTCCGCCACTTTATTGCTTTGAAACCTGGCTGTAGTTGAGTTTTAATTAGGGAGGAAAGGTTTCTTTCAACTAGATTGGGGCTTAGGTCACTCAAATGTCTTTTGAGGGGTGAGTTAATTGGGATTCACCCATGGCTTAAGCTTTGTGAAGGTTGTAGCACTTTCAAACTAATTCTAATTCAATTACATCCATGTTAGGTAGATTTAAATGCTTTCCTTTACTGTTTTAATATGTTCTTAGATGATTTAGATGGTTAGTTTAGGTCTGGTCCATTTTAGATATTAGTTTAGATATGATTCCATGCACTAGGTAGTGCAGCTTAGTTTGATTTTGTTTGAAATTTCATTTTAATTTTCTTGCACTTCAAACCCCCTAGAAAATACTTGAAAATTCATAAATATTCATTGGTGCATTCATTCCATTGATCACACATTGCATTTGCCACTGATTTTGATTTCTGACCAAGTGACACTATTCACCACGGTCAGATTTTGAGCCAAACGCACCAAAAACATCTCCATTCGGTCATCTCCTATTTTTAAAACTCAAAACTGAAAAATAATTATATTTCCCTCGACTAACCATACATTTCCTACCTTTCATTTCATTCTTGACTGAGACATTTTGCTCCATTTCACCTCTGACCGAGAGCACCCATTTTTGGTCAATTCCTAGCTCGGCCAAAACCATTTTTTGAATTTTTGACCGAACCATTAACAACTTTCCTCGACCAATAATTTGCATGCATTCATAAAACATACATTCCATTGCATTCCAACCATTTTTACATAAAAACCACACAAAAAATTTTCTCTGACCGAGAATACTATTCATCTCGGTCAGAATTCGTTTTCTTGCATTTTCACTTAGCCATTAACATTTTCCCTCAGTCAAGAATTTGTCAGAATCCATATTTCATCCATTATATTCAATTCCATCATTAACTTTGCAAAAACCATAAACAGTTTTGTCTCTGACCGAGAGGTGCACCATTTGTGCACCAAACTAGCACCAGATTCATTGATCCTAGGTCAAGACCTTGATTTTTACTTTTTTTTTGTGCACCACATCTTTGTAAAATATCCATATTTTTGCATTTTCTAACGTTCTGTGCAGGTATCTCATTTCTGACCGAGGTTACTGTTCACCCAGATCAGTTGGCTAGCTTTTTAGTCATTTTTCACTACATTCTCGGTCATCTGCCATTTCTGTTCACATTTTTTGCCAGGAGAGTGACATGGGCGATGCCTTAAAGAGAACGAGAAAAATACCACGAATTGAAATTCTTCGAAAACGAAGACCCTCATTTCGTTGGCTAGTGGTGGTTCGAACTCCTCCCCAAGAATCTCCCCCATCAGCCGGAATCCTCCTCCCCTACCAAGAGAGTGACACGGACGATACTCGAAAAAGAATGAGAAAAATACCATTAATTGAATTTCTTCGAGAATAAAAATCTTCATTTCGTTGGCTAATAGTGGTTTGAATTCCTCCCCAAGTTTCTCGGCCATCGGCTATAGTCCTCCTCCCTTGCGAGGAGAGCGACAATGATGATACCTGAAAGAGCATGAGAAAAATAGCATCAATTAAAATTCTTCGAAAAATAAAAACCTCATTTCTTTGGCTAACGGTGGTTCGAATTCCTTTCCAAGATTGTCGCCAATAAGCCAGAATCCTCCTCCCCTACTAGGAGAGTGACAATGACGATACCTGAAAGAGAACGAGAGAAATAACATGAATTGAAATTCTTCAAAAATGAAAACCTTCATTTCTTCTTCTAATGGTGGTTCGAATTCCTCCCTAAGACTCTCGTTCATTAATCAGAATCCTCCTCCCTACTAGGAGAGCAACGCGAATAATACATGAAAAAGAACGCAAAAAATACCATCAATTGATATTCTTCGGACACGAAAGCCCTCATTATGTTGGGTAGTGGTGGTTCGAGTTCCTCGCCCAAACTCTAGCCCATTGGTTGGAAGGCTCATCGCCTACCAGGAGCGCAACGTGGACGATACTTAAAACAGAACAATAAAAAAAACCACTAATTGAAATTCCTCGAAAACTAAATCCCTCATTCTATCTCCTAATGGTGGTTTGAATTCCTTCCCAAGACTCTCGCTCATCGACCAAAACCCTCCTCAGATTCTAGGAGAGTGATGCAGACGATACCTAAAAGAGAACCAGAAAATTACCATCAACTGAAATTCTTCCAAAATGAAAACCCTCATTTGTTGGCTAGTGGTGGTTTTAATTCCTCCCCAAGAGTCTCTCCCATCGGGCGGAATCCTCCTCCCCTTCCATGAGAGCAATGCGGACGACACTTGAAAAAGTGTGAGAAAAATACCATCAACTAAAATTTTTCAAAAACGAAACCTTCATTTCGTTGGGTAGTGGTGGTTCCAAATCCTCCCCAAGACTTTCGCCCATGGTCGGAATCCTCCTCCCCTACTAGGAGAGCGACATGAACGATACCCAAAAGAGAAAAAGAAAAATCCCATCAATTCTATTTCTTCAAAAAGAAAAATCTTCATTTCGTTGGCTAGTAATGGTTCAAATTCCTCCCCAAGTCTCTTGCCCATCGGTCAAAGTCCTCCTTCATTGCTAGGAGAGAGACGATGACGATAGTTGAAAGAGGATGAGAGAAATAACATCAATTGAAATTCTTCAAAAACAAAAACCCTCATTTCGTTGGCTAATGGTAGTTTGAATTCCTTCCCAAGACTCTTGCCAATAGGCCGGAATCCTCCTCCCCTACCAAGAGAGCGATGATGACGATACCTAAAAGGAAACAAGAAAAATACCATCAATTAAAATTCTTTGAAACTAAAAACCCTCACTTCTTCTTCTAATGGTGGTTCAAATTTCTCCGAAAGACTCTCATTCATCAATTGGAATCCTCCTCCCTACTAGAGAGTGACGCGAATAATACATGAAAAAGAACGCGAAAAATACCACCAATTGAAATTCCTCGCAAACAAAATCCCTCATTTTGTCTCTTAATGTTGGTTTGAATTCCTCCCCAAGACTCTCGCCCATCGACCAAAATCCTTTTACCCTACCAAGTGTGTGACGCAGACGATACTTGAAAGAGAATGAGAAAAATACCATTAATTGAAATTAACCGAAAGAGAACGAGTAAAATACTATCAATTGAAAGTCTTCGAAAACGAAACCCTTCATTTCATTGGCTAGTGGTGGTTCGAAATCCACCACAAGACTATCGTCCATCGGTCAGATTCCTCCCCTCTTGTTAAGAGAGCGATGCAGATGATACCTGCAAGAGAATGAGAAAAATTCCATCATTGAAATTCTTCGACAATGATACTCATTTTGTTGGCTAGTGGTGGTTCGAATTCCTCCGCAAGACTCTCGCCCTTTGGCTAGAAACCTTCGCCCAAGCTAGGAGAGCGATGCGAACGATACCTGAAAGCGAACAATAAAAAAACCATTAAGTTAAATTCTTCCAAAACAAAAATCCTCATTTCATTTGCTAGTGATGCTTTCAATTCATCCCGAAGACTCTCGCCCATTTTTCATAATCCTCCTCTCCTTCTAGGAGAGCTTCGTGGAAGATACTTGAAAGAGAACGAGAAAAATACTATCAATTCAAATTCTTCGAAAATGAAATCTTTTCTTTCTTTGGCTAGTGGTGGTTTGAATCCTCCTCCGCTTGTAGAAGAGCGACGCAACAAGAAAAATACCATCAATTAAAATTCTTGAAAATGAAAATCATTATTTCATTGGTTAGTGGTGGTTTGAATTCCTCCCCAAGACTCTCGCCCATTGGCCAGAATCATCCTCCCTTACAACGAGAGCGACGCGGACAATCTTTGAAAGGAATTTAGAAAAATACCATCCATTGAAATTTTTTGAAAAATAAAAACCTCATTTTGTTGGCTAGTGGTGGTTCGAATTCTTCCCAAAAGAACTCACCCATCGGCTGGAATCCTCCTCCCTTACAATGAGAGCGACACGGAAGATACCTGAAAGAGTATGAGAAAAATAACATAAATTCAATCTCTTCGAAAATGAAAACTTACCTTTCATTGGCTTGTGGTGGTTCGAATTCCTCTCGAAGACTGTCACCCATTAGCCGGAATCCTCCTCCCATGCCAATTTAGAGCCACAAACAATACCTGAAAGGGAACGAGAAAAATACTATCAGTAGAAATTTTGCGAAAACGAAAACCCTCATTTCAGTTGCTAGTTGTGGTTCAACTTCCTCCCGTAGACTCTAGCCCATCTGCCGGAATCCTCCTCCCCTGCCAGGAGAGCGACAAGGACGATACGTGAAAGAGAACGAGAAAAATACCACCAATTGAAATTCTTATAAAATGAAAACCCTCATTTCGTTGGACAGTGGTAGTTCAAATTCCTCCCCAAGACTCTCGCCCATAAGCGGGAATCCTCCTCCCCTGCTCGAAGAGCATCATACAAGATACATGAAAGAGAACGAGAAAAATATCATCAATTGAAATTCTTCCAAATCGAAAACCCTCATTTCATTGGCTAGTGGTGGTTCGAATTGCCCGCGAAGACTTTCGCCCATCGGTCGGAATCCTCCTCCCCTACAAGGAGACCGATGCAAATGATACTTGAAAGAGAACGAGAAAAATACCACCAATTGAAATTCTTTGAAAATAAAAACCCTCATTTCTTTTGGTAGTTGTTGTTCGAATTCCTTTCTAAGACTATACCACCTCAACCTTTCCATGAGTGCAACGTGGATGATAACTAAAAGAGAACAAGTAAAATACCATTATTTGAAATTGTTCAAAAACAAAAACCCTTATTTCGTTAGTTAGTGGTGGTTCAAATTCCTCCCCAAAATGAATTGGGGATAATCCTTTTCCCTTGTAAGGAGAGTGATGCGGAATATACCTGAGAGAAAATGAGAAAAATACCATTAATTTAAATTCTACGAAAATGAAAACTCTTATTTCCTTGGCAAGTGGTTGCTTGAATTCCTTCCCAAGACTCTTGCCATCAACCGTAATCTTTCTTCCTTGCCAGGAGAGTGACGCGAAAGATACCTGAAAGAGAACGAAGAAAATACCATTAATTTAAATTCTTTGAAAACGGAAACTTTTCTTTCATTGGCTAATGGCGGTTCAAATTCCTCCTAAAGACTCTCGCCCATTGACCAGAACCCGCCTCCCCTGCTAGGACGTGACGCGGACGATACCCAAAAAAAAAGCGAGGAAAATACCATTATTTAAATTCTTCAAAAATGAAAACTCTCATTTCATTGGCTAGTGGTTGTTTGAATTCCTCCCAAAGACTCCCCCATCAATCGGAACCCTCTTCCCCTGCCAAGAGAGCAATGAAGACGATACTTGAAAAAGAACAAGAAAAATACCATCAATTGAAATTCTTTGAGAACGAAAACCCTCACTTCGTTGGCAAGTGGTGGTTCAAATTCCTCCCCAAGCTTTCGCCCATCGGTCGCAATCTTGATCCCCATCCAGGAGAGCAATGCCGACGATACCTAAAAGAGAATGAGAAAATGACCATCAATCGAAATTCTTCCAAAACAAAAACCCTCATTTTGTTGCAAAGTAGTGCTTCGAATTCGTACCAAAGACTCTTGCCCATCAGTCGGCATCCTCCTCCCCTGCCAAGAGAGCGGTGCGAAAGATAGCTGAAAGAGAATGAGAAAAAAAACACTAATTAAAATACTCTGAAATTGAAACCCTCTTATCGTTGGTAAGTGGTGGTTCGAATTCGTCCCCAAGACTCCCACCAATCGGTTGAAATCCTCCTACCCTACTAGGAGAGTGACACGGAGATATCTGAAGGAGAAGGAGAAAAATACCATCAATTGAAATTCTTCCAAAATGAAAACCCTCATTTTGTTGCAAATTGGTGCTTCGAATTCCACCCCAACACTCTTGCCCATCAGTCGAAATCCTTCTCCCTTGCCAGGAGATCGACGCGAAAGATAGTTGAAAGAGAACGAGAAAAATACCATCAATTGAAATTTTTCGAAAGCAAAAATTTTCCTTTCATTGGCTAGTGGTGGTTCGAATTCCACCCCAAGACTCTCTCACCCATCTGATGGAATCCTCCTCCCTTGTCAGAAAAGCGACATAGAGCATACTTGAAAGAGAATGAGAAAATATCACAAATTTAAATACTTAAAAAATGAAATCCCTTATATTGTTGGCAATGGTTGCTCGAATTCCTCCCCAAGACTCTCACTCATCGGTTGGAATCCTCCTACCCTGCAAGAGAGGGATGTGGATGATACCTGAAAGAGAATGAGAAAAATACCATCAATTTAAATTCTTAAAAAATGAAAACGCTCATTTTGTTGGCCAATGATGGTTCGAATTCCTCTCCAACACTCTCACCCATCGGTCGTTATCCTATACCGCTACCCGAAGGACGACTAGGACGATATTAGAAAGAGAACGAGAAAAATATCATCAACTGAAATTCTTTGAGAATGAAAACACTAAATTTGTTGGCTATTGGTGGTTCGAATTCATCTCCAAGACTCTCACACGTAGGCCAGAATCCTCCTCCCTGCCAGGTGAGAAACATAGACAATACCCGAAAGAGAACGAGAAAAATACATTCAATTGAAATTTTGCAAAAATGAAAACCCTCATTTTATTGGCTCGTGGTGGTTCTAATTACTCCTCAAGACTCTCGCCCATTGGCCAGAATCCTCTTCCCCTACCAAGAGGGCAACTCGGACCATACCTTAAAGAGAATGAGACAAATACCATCAATTCAAATTCTTCGAAAATGAAAGCCCTCATTTCATTGGCTAGTGATGGTTCGAATTCCTCTACAAGATTCTCACCCATCAGTCAAAATCCTCCTGCCTTGCTAGGAGAGCGATGCAAAGGATACTTGAAATAGAACGAGAAAAATACCATCAATTAAAATTTTTCCAAAATGAAAACTCTCATTTCGTTGGTTAATGGTGGTTTGAATTCCTCCCCAAGACTCTCGCCCATCGATTGTAATCCTCTTCCCCTACCAAGAGAGCGACGTTAATAAGTCCTGAAAGAGAATGAGAAAAATACTATCAATTGAAATTCTTCGAAAAGAAAAACTTTTATTTCTTCGGCTAGTGGTGGTTCGAATTCCTCCCCAAGACTCTCGCCTGTTAGCCGGAATCCTCCTCCCCTACAAGGAGAGCGACACAAACGATACCTGAAAGAAAATGAGAAAAATATAATGAAATTAATTTCTTTGAAAACGACAACCCTCATTTCCTTTGCTAGTGGTGGTTTGAATTCCTTTACAAGACTCTCACCTATCAATCAGATTTCTCCTCCCTTGTCAAGAGAGCGATGTGGAGGATACCTAAAAGAAAGAGAAAAATACCATCAATTAAAATTCTTCAAAGATGAAAACCCTCATTTGGTTGGCTAGTAGTGGTTTGAATTCCTCCCTAAGACTATCAAGCATCGGTTGTAATCCTTTTCCCCTACTAGGAGAGTGATGTGTTATTACCTTAAAGAGAACGAGAAAAATAACATCAATTAAAATTCTTTGAAAACAAAAACCCTCATTTTTTTGGCTAATGGTGGTTCGAATTTCTCCCTAAGACGCTCTCCTATCAGCCGGAAACCTCCTTCCCTACTAGGAGAGCGACTTGGACAATACCTGAAAGAGAACAAGAAAAATACCATCAATTGTTATTCTTCCAAAATGAAAATCCTGATTTTGTTGTCTAGTGGTAGTTTGAAATCCTCACCAAGACTCTCGCTTAGAGGTCGGAATACTCTTCCCCTACCAAAGGGATAGACGTAGACGATACTTAAAAGAGAATGAGAAAAATACAATCAATTGTAATTATTCGAAAAAGAAAACCCTTAATTTTTGGTTGGTGGTGGTTTGATTTTCTCCCCAAGACTCTTGCCCATCGGCCAGAATCCTCCTCACCTATTAGGAGAGCGACATGTACGATTCTTGAAAGAGAACAAGAAAAATAACATCAATTGAAATTCTTTGAAAATGAAAACCCTCATTTCTTTGGCTAGTGGTGGTTCGAATTCCTCCCCAAGACTCTCGCCCATTGGCTGGAATCCTCCTCCCTTACTAGGAGAGCGACGTAGACAATACCTGAAAAAAGAACGCGAAAAATACCATCATTTGAAATTGTTCAAAAACGAAAACCCTCATTTCTATGGTTAGAGGTGGTTCAATTCCCCCCCCGCCCCCCCAAAAAAAAACTCTCGCATATTGACCAAAATCCTCCTCACCTGGAAAGAGAGCGACATATAAGATACTTGAGAGAAAACAAGAAAAATACAATAAATTCAAATTCTTCAAAAACGAAAACACTCATTTTATTGACTAGTGGTGGTACGAATTCCTCACCAAGACTCTCACCCATTGGCCAGAATTCTCCTCCCCTACAAGGAGAGCGTTGTAGACAATACCTGAAAGAGAAGAAAAATACCATCAATTTGAATGAAAACACTCATTTCGTTGGCTAGTGGTTGTTCGAATTCCTCCCCAAGACTCTAGCCCATTTGTTGGAATCCTCCTCCCATACCAAGAGAGTGACGCGGACGATACCTCTGATATGACTGATTTTCAGCACATCTAATGTATCTAATAATGTTATGTTAATGTTTATAATGTGTTAACAAAGCTTAATTAACCATGATTTGTATTATTGGGCCTTTGGAAGCCTTAACACAAAACTCTGTATAAAAACAGTAAATTAGTAATGTTTTTTTGTATACGGGTACTGACATTGGTCCACTGTTTTATTTATCATTTTTTCCACAGAGCTCCCAAAATTATGATTTTGGATGCATTTTAAAATAGACACATTCAGATTTCCAGAGGATCCAAAACAACTAAATTCAGAGCTAAATTGGATTTTACATAAATTATCAAAGTGGGGTTAAGCGCACCAAGCCGGCCCAATGACATGCTTCAGTAATTTAAGTCTCCTAAATTCGATAGACCTCCAAAAATAGTGGAAATAGTTGTGTTTTAAAGCTAACTGAAAGAGCTTTAAAAGGACACTGGAATAGTTTAATTTGGACAAGAATTGAAGAAACTGCACGTGTTTGAAGTGCACGGTACTGCACTGAAGCTAACCTGGCGCATCTTTTGGACTCTCCCTCAAGTTATTGGATCACCTACGGTGATTAACTTTGCAATATGTAATTGTACAATAGCTAAAGTATAAATAGAATTAACATAGTGTAAAAAAACGTGTTGTTGAAGCTTTGGTATTCAAATCTAGATCAATCCATTTGCGATTTCTCTCCAAGTTCTCCGCGCACCATGAATTCTTGCTTGCGTTTTACATTTCTTCCACTTCATGTATGTTTTCTACCATTTCTTCTATTGTTCTTCATGATTTGGATTTGAACCTTCTTCTTCCACCAATCTTAACTGTTTTTGTGATTGTTTTGATGAATTAGATTAGGTTTTACCGAACAAAAATCCATGAAAATGATTGCGCATGTTAGACAATGCCTAGATTTGGATTCTTGACTTTGCCTAGCTTGTAGAGACCTTGCGTAATTGTAGGTTGAAACTTGCGAGCACTTTTTGCATGTTATGGTGAATTCTTAATTGAAGAAATTAGGTTTTCACAATGTTGAGATAATCCAAAAGCTAGGATTGGCTAGAACACCGTGATCATCTTCCAAGATTTGAGTTCTTTGCTTTCCTTAATTTCCATGCCTTGTAGTGTAGTGTGTTGATGATTTCCGCCACTTTAATGCTTTAAAACCCGGTTGTAATTGAGTTTTAATTGGGGAGGGAAGGTTTCTCTCAACTGGATTAAGGCTTAGGTCACTCAAATGTCTTTTGAGGGGTGAGTTAATTGGGATTCATCCATGGCTTAAGCTTTGTGAAGGTTGTAGCACTTCCAAACTAGTTCTAAGTCAATTGCATCCATGTTAGGTAGATTTAAATGCTTTCATTTACTGCTTTAATATGTTCTTAGTTGATTTAGGTGATTTGTTTTAGGTCTGGTCCAGTTCACACATTAGTTTAGAGTTAATTTCATGCGATAGGTAGTGTAGCATAGTTTGATTTTCTTTGAAATTCCTTTTTAATATTCTTACACTTCAAACCCCCTGGAAAATACTGGAAAATACATAAATATTCATTGGTGCATTCGTTCCATCACTCACACATTGCATTTGCCACTGATTTTGATTTCTGACCGAGTGACACTATTCACCACGGTCAGATTTTGAAGCCACGCGCACCATCACACACTCATTCGGTCATCACCCATTTTTAAAGCTCAAAATACAAAAGTAACTTCATTTCCATCGATCAATCATACATTTCCTACCTTGCATTTCATTCTTGACCGAGACATTCCTTCTCATTTCACCTCTAACCGAGAGCACTCGTTTCTGGTCCATTCCTGGCTCGGTCAAAACCATTTTCTGCATTTTCATCGAACCATTGTGAACTTCCACCGGTCAAGATTTTTCCTGCATTCATATTTCATACATTACATGCCATTCCATCATTAACTTTGTAAAAACTATAAATATTTCTTGTCTCTGACCGAGAGGTGCACCATTTGTCCACCAAACTAGCACCAGATTCACTCATCGTCGGTCAAGACCTTGATTTTTACATTTTTTGTGCACCACATCTTTGTAAAATATCCATATTTTTGTATTTCCTAACATTCTGTGTAGGTATCTCAATTTTGACCGACATTACTATTCACCCAGGTCAGTTTGGCTAACTTTTGGTCTATTTTCATTCACTCTCGGTCAACCACTGCATTGATCCATATTTTCTGCACCTATCTTTTGACCAAACCATCCATTCATCATTTAGAACATTTTTGCTCAGCCAGATTTCCATTTTTCTGCACCATTTCATAGTTGACTGAGTGTACCATTTTTTGACCGAGGTTACTGTTCACTGACTGAGGTTACTGTTCATTTTGGTCATTTTTGTGATTCTGCACAGTTTCATTCATTCTGCATTCTGTTTCATCTCCATTCATTGCATAGCATATTTTAACCCCATTTTGTCATTTTATCATTGTATATTTCATTCATTCCGCATTGAATCATTCATGACTCATTCACTCATACTCACTACTTTCCTAGATTGATACTCTGGTTCCCACTATACTGCATTCTTACTGTTTTAGGGTAACTTATTTGAACCTCCACACTGCGACAAAAGTGGGGCTCTTCAACCTCTAAGAGAACAAGAAAAATAAAAAAAATTGAAATTTTTGGAAAACGAAAACACTCATTTCGTTGGCTAGTGGTAGTTTGAATTCCTCCCCAAGACTCTCGCCCATCGGTAGGAATCCTACTCCTCTATTAGGAGATCGATGTGGATGACATCTAAAAGAGAATGAGAAAAATACCCTTTGAAAATGAAAACTGTCATTTTTTGGCTAGTAGTGGTTCGAATTCATCCCCAAGACTCTTGCCCGTCGACTGGAATCCTCCTCCCCTGCCAGGAAAGCGACACAGACGATACTTGAAAGATAACAAGAAAAATACATTCAATTGATTCTCATTTTCACAATTGAAGAAATGGGTAGGGGAAGCAAATCCAATATCAGAAGAAGAAGCTGTCATCAAGGAACTTGAAACTATCATTGACAGAACCACTGTGAAGAGGGGTAACAAGGCTGTAACCAAAGTGCTGGTTAAGTGGAAGCATCAGCTGCCTGAGGATGCTACTTGGGAATTCTATTATGACTTAAAGAAGAGGTTTCCAAACTTCAGTTCTTGAGGACAAGGACTTGCTTAAGAGGAAGGGATTAATGCAGGATATTAATTGAAAATATTAGTGACAGTTATTGATTGGGTTAGTGAGGGACACGTGTCATTAGGTGATTAATTGGTTAATTCTGTTAAAATTTCAGTTTGGAAGTTGATAGTCTGTTAGAGAATTACTGTTATATATAGTAGATTGTAAAGAGTAACTGGTATTATTCAGTGCAAATCAGTGCAAATTTCTTACATTCTTCTAATTCAATAATCTTCTCTTGTTCGGATTCCATTCAATTCTTGGATTCTCTACCCTTCTTAATTATTCTTCGGAATAATTGATTTTACTAGAAAAACCTTAACAGTCCCGTTCTCTAAAAAAATTAAGAACTTGAAAAAAAAATTATTTTTATTCAAACATTTCTTTCCTTTTATTTGTCTAATTTCACTTTTTTTTAATACCGATATTAATTACATAAAATTTTTGTTTATTCTTTTTATATATATATATTTTTTTTAAAATTAATGGATTCTATAAATCTATGAACCCTCGAAACAAATTTAATAATTTGTTATCTTCTTATTAATCAAGAATTTCGTATGTATCTAACACAATTCTCACAAATTGCAAATTTTTTTTTTAAGAATAAATCGAACTGAGGTTATAACATCATCATTAGTTGGAACTGAAATATCGGTGAGGTCCGAGTCATAATTTGTATCAATTAAACATATTATTAGAATTTTCAAAGTTAGACATCTTTGAAGAGCCGTATATTTTTCTTTTAATTGACCATTATTACAATATAGCGACATTTATTTTTGGAAAACAATGGAATCTCCACGTCTTTTGTTGCATTCTTGAGTCCTTGAAATTTTGAAGTCGTGTTTTTATAGTTCTTATTGTAGCCCGTGCTACTAAATCAGTTTCTTTTTTTTACCAACAATTAAGAATTGTTTTACCCCACTTGCTTTATGAAAAACTAAATCACAAGCTTCTGATAAAAAGTGAGCAGTTCGAGTAAGATTTGTAACATGAATACCTTTACGCTTTGTAGATATATAAGGTGACATTTTAGGATTCCATTTTCTAAGTACTGTGGCCAAAATGAACTCCAGCTTCCATCACCTTTTCCAAAATTAGGTTCCAATAGGTTTTTGTCATTTATATTGATCCCCCACACTTTTCTTTTATTTCCAAATAGAAATTAGATAAATTTTCTAAAATTAAACAAAGAGACCCAATATACTAAAATAGAAATAAATAAGTGTTCAGAAGGAATCTTCTTTTCTACTGAAAATTGACCATTGATAAAATGATCGAGCCATTTTTTCTATTGAATATGATTATTCTCTTTATTATGTTTCTTTTATTATACAAAGTATATAAAAAATAAAGTGACCGGAGATGAATGTGACCTTAAGAATCGTTATTTTAGGAATTCTTAAGTCCTATATTGTTTTGATGTATCACATAAATTCTTTGAAAAAAAAAAGAATTATTTGTGGTGAAACAAAATATCTCTCATTTTATTCTCGAATAAATATTTTTTTTTGTTTCTGAGGTAATTTTTTTATATTACCTTTACGTTGAAAGATGTATTATTCTTTTAAATTTGGTACCAACTGATATCATTTTCCTAAAACAACATTCTCTTTTAGACCTTTCAACCAATCTATGCGACCTCGGAGAGCGGCCTTTAATAAAACTCTAGCAGTTTCTTAAAAACTTGCTTTCGATATGAAACTTTGAATATTCAAATATGTTTTTGTTATATGCCCATTCCAATAATAAAATCCCCAAGGTATACCAAGAATTCTTGTTATACGCCCATTTCAAATATCAACTCTCTTTTCTAGGTTCATTTTTTTTTTAGATCAGCAAAAACAGATATATTAATAAAATTGGTACCAGAAGTACCAAAAACAATTACAAGTACATAATTGTAAGCACATAACAAATAATTATCCCTCCCATTACTATTGAATGACTTAACCTACCCAACACAAGATAAAGGATTTATACACCATTGAGCAAAAGTCCCAAAATTCTTATTAACTCTATTGATGATCCATGACCAAGTTCTGACTTGAATTAAACCAAAAATCTCTTCAACACTTACTTTTTCATTCCGAAATAACACATCATTTCTATGTAGCCAAATAGACCAAATCACTCCAACCCAGAGTATATTCCATACACTCTTAAGATCTTTATTTCCCGTCATCCGACAATGTTGAAGTAAATGCCTTTTTAGATTACTTGCCCTACATGTACTTATTCCAAACCACAAATAACATTTATCCCAAACAGCACTAGCTACCTTACATTCAAAGAATAAATGTTCAACGTTTTCACTTTGTAGTCCACATAAATCACAATTGAGATTTGCCAATTGGATTCCTCTTTTTTGTAAGTTATCCTTTGTTGCTATTCCTCCAATTGCCGCTCTCCAAACCAGATGTACTGCTTTAGGAATTACTTTAATCTTCCATAGCCTTGTGAAAAATTCTTTATCCTCCTCTTGCAAGTCTTGGTCCTGTTGAAAACTCTCCCATATAAGATTATATGCAGAATGTACAGAGTAACTTCCCAGCTCACCACTCTTCCATAACCATTTATCTTCGTCACCCTCTTTTGGCTACTTAGAATTTATAATATTTATTAATCTTTCCAATAGGAGTTCTTCCCATTGAAACCACCCCCTCCTCCACCTCATATTCCACTCCCATTCACCTTCCTTCCAGCAACCCATTTCCTCAATAGTCCCATTCTGATTGATAGAGTTGAGATACAACCTATGGAATTTGGATTTAAGTGTTTCATCCCCTACCCATTTGTCATGCCAGAACTTAATCTTCCTACCATTCCCCACCTTCCATTCAATTTCATTTTGAAACCATTTCCCTTCCACTTCATTTGCCCCACAAATTTTTCTTAGATCTCTCCACCAAGTAGAACAATCATTTTCTCCTATCAAATCATCTAGACCTCTCCACCCCCCATATTTTGATAACATTACCTGTTTCCATATCCCTCCACTTTCATGTTCAAGTTGCCACCTCCACTTGGCCAAAAGAGCAATATTAAAACACCTGATATCAGTTATTCCAAGCCCCCCTTTGCATCTTTCTTTACAAACTGTATTCCACTTCACCCAATAGATTTTCCTCCCATCATTCCCCCACCCCCACAGGAACCTTTTCTGTATCTTCATTACCTCCTTAATCACGGTACTAGGCATTTTGAAAAATGATAAATAAAATAAAGGTACCGAATTCAACACATTTTTCTTTTCTAGGTTCATTAATATTGAATCAATCGAACGAACTTATAATACATGTTCTACTTTTGGAAGACGTTGTGTTATATCACCTAATCTCGATTTTTGATATATATTTCTTCAGAAATTATTTCTCCATAATTAATGGCCATGAATAGTTGTTCCTAGAGTCGCCAAATAAGGGTTAACTCTTGTTTCTACGTAATCCATTTTGAACAGTTAGAATTTAACGCGATATAAGGTTTGGTGCATTTTTTGTTTGAACTATACATAAATCTTTACAAATAATAAATTGACCAAGACTTATTATTGGAAACGATTTTTTTTTTTTTACAATAACTATGATGGAAAAATTCCATCATAGTTATTGATACTATCATAATAGAATTTCGTTTTGAGATCTTAGGTGAGGGAAGGTAATTAAACAAAATTATTCATGATTTATTGAATTATTATATGTGTTGATACGTTATTATGTGATATCTATGAAAATTATATTGATTATTATATCTAAAAGTGTGAATTGGGTTTTGCTCTAAGATAGCGATCCTATTTTGACTTGGTTTTGTTTCGAATTTCAAAAAGTATTTTTCATGAAAGTTGTAGGCCTAAATGTTATCTAACTCCTGACTTGTATTTCACCTCAAAAGGATATGTATAACTCAAGATACGATTTTTTTTTGTAATTAAAGGTCAAGCTGTCAGGAAAATTATTGGCTTCGAAATTACGAATCCCTTTTGTGATGTTTTGCTTACGAATTTGAGAAAGTTTTCTGCATAAAAGTTTTAGCCCTAGATGTTAGCTAATTAATGGTTTTTATTTCACATAAAAATCATGTGTAAAACATAAGATATAAAGTTTTGAGTGATTAAAGGACATGTTGTGAGATGAGCGAAATGTTTTTGAAACTATTTTTACTTGAGCGAAAGTTTATTATTTTTGAATGATTATTCATGTTCTAATTAGTGTTAAAATAGTATATATGTGAAATATGATAAACTTTTATAAGATTTTTGTTGTGTAATTAAACTATTGAGTTATGTGTTGTGATTGGAATTGATCGGCGATAATGATGTGAATTTTGTTTGTGAATTGTGACTGAAGTCACAAGGAATTGTGATAACAATGGTGTCAATGAGATTTAGATTGCAATGGTGCCAATGAGATTAGATAGTTGTGTGCTTGAGATGGAAGTGTGTCTATGAGATTGTGATGAACTGTGAATTGGATTGTATTATTGTGTGTGAGCCAGATAGTTACCATAGGGTACTATTGGTGTAACTTTAGTGTACACATGGAATTATAGATGTCTCTGAAGGAGGTATCCCAACTTCAATGGTATTCTAGTCTCATAGACAAGGTACCATGTGGTGGAGGTTGATGGAGGTTTCGACTGCACTTATTACTGGGTGGAAGGAGCCATCAATTCTTTGATAGGTGTGTGTGAGAATCACCCTGACATGCGGTTACTAGAGTGGTGATAGGCGTGTAATCCTGAGGTGAAAAAGACTCTAAAGAGGTTGTGTTTATGACCCTATAATCGTATGCTAGGTGTTAACCTCTAAGATTAAGGACTCCATATAATTTTCCGGAAGAGTCTGTCTAGAATATTAGGCATTGTGAATGAGTGAGTGTGATGAATGTGTCTGATTGAGAATGACTATGATGGTTTGAACATCTAAATATATTTAGATAAATGATTATGATAATGAATTTATAAATTATATATATTTTGATTAATTTTGTTTACGTTAACTTAAGCTTTCTATTAATTGTGTTTGTGGTTTTATTAATACTGCGATGATCATATCGTTACACGGGAGGAGATAACAATCTAGTTAATTCATTAGATATTCTTATCTTTTTTCTTTTATTTTTTTATCAAAATTTTTATTTTTTTTAGAAAAAATTTTAATTGATTAGATATTCTTATCTTTTCTCTTTTATTTTTTTTATCAAAATTTTTATTTTTTTTAGAAAAAATTTTAATTGATTAGATATTCTTATCTATTCTCTTTTATTTTTTTTTATCAAAATTTATTTATTTTTAGATATTTAATATCAAAAAGTTTTCTACTTCTCTGTCTATGCCTTCTTTCTAACGTTAAGAATTCTGTCGTTTGAATTCTCTCTCTCAACATCAATATATTTTATTCGGTGATTCTCAGTGACTCTCTTATCAGGTACACCTCTTAATGAATAATTCTAATTTTTTTATATACAAAAGTAATCTGTAAACAATATAGGTTTTAAAAAAATTAATGTATTGTGTTTTTTTCTTTATGAAAGATTGTAGCGACTGAATTATGTGAAGCAAATGCTATGCCCAGCTTTGGATATTGTCCTTACTTTAGGGTACTTTTGATATAAGAAGTCTTTTCATACTAATGACCAAGTTCTGTTTGTTAGTCAAAAGTATTGTTCAGAATATTTATATAAGTTTTCATAATGTGTTATTTTTATTTAAATCTTTAATTTGTTATCATATTAAACGATTTAATAAGGGTAATGTGGTATTTTTTTTCCATAAAATTTTTTAATTCAATTTGAGAAAGTTAAAATTTTCACCTCCTAGTGGAAATGTCTTTGTGGGAAACTTGACCAAAACCTATAATTTTTAAAGGTAAAGCAAATATAGGAAACATGGTTTCCCAATTTCAGAATTCCAGAAAACTAAAAATTTCCATTTACCAATAATCAAACTTTTGATTTAGTGTTTTTTTTTTATTTGTTCATGTTCAATATGTATGTTCTGGATGTATATAACTAAATTCCATGAGTGTATAGAGCATCAATCACGAATATAAAAGATATATCTTTTATAAAAATATTTTATCTGCTTCCTTTATTGCCCCAGATACAAGAAAGAGATATATGAAATTGTGAAGAATTGCTCAAAGGAGACTGACAATGTGAATGAGGTATGTAATCAATTAGTTTGTGGTCTATGAGTATGAGATTAATTTAAGCTGCTAGTTAGTTATTTCTGCTTTAACTTTCAATTGATTATTTGTTAATCTTTTTGGGGTCTGGCCCCACAATAAGTAAATTGACACATCTATTTGTTTCTTTGTCCAACTCAACTCTCATATTGTCTTGAAATTGCAGTATAGAATGCCAGAAGCTTATGATGAGGAAGGTGGTGTTAATCAGGAGAAGAGATTTTCTGTGACTATGCAGCATTACAGGTATTTCACTATGATCTTCACTCCAGTTGGAATCACTTGTCTTTTCTCATTGCAGCATGAATTTTTTGAATAACTTTTTACTTTGTTTTATTTTTTAGGGAAATGCTGAGGATAAAATGAATCCATTTGTTAAACAAGAGGCTTGGGAGGAACATCAAATTGGTAAATATTTCTGTATTATAATACTCAAAATATCTATTCTTAAGGAAGTCTTTATTCTTCATCTTTATAAGTTTTGAATAACATCTTTCAGGAAAGGCAATTTTGAAGTTTAGTTCAGAAGATAAAGAACAAGTCTCTCATGATTATAAGTAAGTTACATATCTAGAAACCATTACAATTTTATTGTTGCACCACTGCTCATCTTCAATTAGCTCCCTAAACCTTTTTTTACATTGAATTTTGTGGTTAACTATCCATCAACAAAGACCCAGTTTAATAAACGATCTATAAACCCTTGAAGTAATTTAACCTTTTTTATTATTTAAAATTAGTGGATTTTAAAAAAGATTGAGAGATGGAGTGAAAAATTTTAGAAAAAAAAAATAGATATTCTAAAAAGAAAATAATTTTAAAAAAATAATAATGAAATATTTAATTATCTAATTATATTTTTTAAAACATAATTAAATAACTTTTACGTTTTACTACTTAAAATATTTATCTCATTTAAACCAATTTTTATTATGCTCTTAGACAAAATATTACAAAATTTAAAATTATATTTTTTCTGTAACAATTCACTTTAATGATTTTTTTAATTTTAATTTTAATTTTTAATATAATTAATTAATAACTCTTGTATAGTGATCTTTATTTTTTTCTGTTAGTTGATTTATATATATATATATATATATATATATTTAAAACTAGAGAAAAATTACAGTACGGGGATGATTTAATTGAAAGAAAATCTAATATTAAAAACTTGTGAGAAAACTTATTATCACTAAACGTGATCTAACTTATACCGTTAATATAATTAATTAGTTCATACATGATTAGAAAGTACTAACCAACAATAAATAGAATTATTCAATATCTAAACGTCAATTCAATGAGAAAATTTAATAAAAGAGAAATTGTATTTAGGTAAAAATATAATAACATAGTGTCACGACCCAAAAACACCGTCATGACCAGCACACAGTTTAATACCCTTAATTTGACAAGTCTATTATCTTCAAGAGATTTAAGTAATAAAAATAAAATAAAATAAAATTGACAGAGTTTCGTTTATTTCCCAACCGTTTCAAAATATCATATTCTGATAATATTCTCAATCATAACTGGACAAATATCACCCTACATAATATTATAAGTAAATATTATATCTCAAATTCATTTTCGAAACTCCCTGTAGCTGCAGAAAATACCAAGACCCAAACAATAATAAAGTCCCTCTACTATTTGAGGTCACCAAAAAGAAGAAGGCATGGAAGAAAAAATTATGTATTAACAATCTACTACTTAGCTGTTTGGAAATCTGAAAAAGAAAAAGAAAAAAGGGTAAGTCACAAAGACTTAGGATAAAGGGGAAGGTTGCACAAAAAAGCGAATACGAACAAAAATATTGTGAAAGAATGTATGTATCAACCCTAGATGCATTATTAATATATTATTACTATTATTATTTTTTATTATTAATATAAAACAATATGTTACACATAGAAAATACATAGAAAATAAAAATAAAATACATTTGAAAGATAAATTCAAATTCAGAATTTAGATTAAATTAAAAATATTCGCAATTCGATTTAATTTAATTTTTTATTAAGTATTTAGTTATATCTAACATAAAAATTAAATATGATTCAAATCGGTTCCATTTTAATTTAATATAAAATTCAAATCAAACTAATCCAAATAAACAGATAGGAAGTTTGATAAAATGCTATAATCTAAATGTAAAGTGAAATTTTTTACAATTTCCCATGTTTAAGAGACACTTTTTGTCCTCTAAAATTACTTATTCTTCCCAAAAACGAATGTGAAGATGTGCTTGTTATCTGTTCTCTTGAACACGTCGAGCTCCACGAGACAATTTCTTCCTATATAGGCTGCCATAAAATTTGATTAATTAAACAACATTAATCAACATATTCTAGTTACAACAATCAGCAAATTCAAAATTGATTAATAACTTTAACTGAGCAAAAATACATTTGAAAGATAAGTTCAAATTCAGAATTTAGATTAAATTAAAAATATTCGCAATTCGATTTAATTTAATTTTTTATTAAGTATTTAGTTATATCTAACATAAAAATTAAATATGATTCAAATCGGTTCGATTTTAATTTAATATAAAATTCAAATCAAACTAATCCAAATAAA
>BDMB01000216.1:0-11792 GCA_016859785.1 Macrotyloma uniflorum
ACTATGACACATCAATAATGCTTAGAGAAGCGAACAACGAATCTCAATTGTTCAATTACATAACCTAAATCTCCACCGTCCAAATTTTCTATTCACCTTTCCTATCATTTGTCTATAAATAACATACATTACATCTTTCAACAAATGTGTTACCAAGTAGCATCAAGAGGGGGGTTAATTGATGTTAAAAATTAAAACTTTAACTTTTATTTAATTCAAATTTTATCCCTCTTGAATTAATTAGTCTTAGCAGATATTTAATAAAGCACAGCGAAAAATTAAAAGATGAGAGAAGAGAGAAGAACACAAAGAATTTATACTGGTTCGGGTTAAACCTTTAACCCTACGTCCAGTTCCCAATCACCTCAACCTGAGATGATCCCACACTCTTATATCTTTAATTTATCACAAGTTTTGCAATCACTAATCACAAGTGAAACATGTAAACATACAAAATTAAAGATGACCTCACAATCTCTTGAAAACCCACAAGAGATTACCACTCATTCCTTGAGTCCCACAAGGAATGAAGCACCTTCCTTGAATCACACAAGGAATGAAACACTTTCCTTGAATCACACAAGGAAAGATAAAAACACCTCCTTTGAACAGCCTCAGAGGATGTATAGAATAAAAAAGATATCACCTGGAGTGACGTTTCCAAATTGTAGCACCGGCTCTGCTCAAGAGTATCCTCAAGATTTTTCTCAGAAAGATTAATGCTCAAAAAATTATTTCCACTTTCAAAACATGGAATTTCGTGGCTCAAGATACTTAGAAAAAAGTGTGAAACTTTTCACAAAATGTGTCAAAAAGATTATGAATGAGGTATCTTGAAAAACCCTGATATGCTTATTAAATAATCAAAAATATTCCCAAATAAAATATTTTATTTTATTTTAAATTCGAAATCAAATCTTTACTCTGTTCAGAGCCTTACAACGTTCAGAAAATAAAATCAAAGATTCTCCTTTATTTTAGGAGGATTTTTCGTAACGTTTATTTTTCAAAAATCTTCGAACATAATCGATTATATTATGGACATAATCGATTATCCCCGAGAGAAATATTTTCATATTTAAAATGGATAATCGATTACATAATCGATTATTGCCGCAAGCATTTTATTTTCAAAAATACATAATCGATTATATAATCGATTATTGCCGCAAGCTTCATTTTCTAAAAATGTATAATCGATTACTTAATCGATTATTGCCGAGTAAATAAGAAACTTTTTATTTTCAAAACCCATAATCGATTATATAATTGATTATTACAGTGGTAAAATTATCCTTAAAATTTTTCCAGAAACATAATCGATTATGTTCTTCATATAATCAATTATTTCATTGATTTTTATAGTTTTTCAAAATTAGTTTGCTTGAGAAAATACTCTGAGCTGAGTGATGATTACCTTTTGATAACATACACTCCTTACTATTAACTTAAGTCTCCTAAGTCTTTGAGCTTGCTTTCAACTTGAGTTTTCTTGTAAATCTTTGAGCTTCCTTTAGTCTTCTTGAATTAACTTTGATGTCTTGATTCTTGATTTTCTTGATCATTATTAAAACACTTGAATTCTTGTGTAGAGTTGTCCAATCTCCAAATAGTGGTAACAAAATACACTACAACTACGAAATACAAAAATTCTCATTACCATTCTCATATTCTCATTCTCTAAAAAATCTTAAAATGGAGGAGTTTGGCATCACCAATAGTCAAGATTTCACAAATTCTTACCTAGCTGCTGTCTTTGAAAATGGTGAAATTGTACATAACGAACAAGGTGTAAGCTTCCATGGTCCATTGCCTAATTTATTTCGAATCCCATACCAGTGTACCTTCATGGAGCTGAAACAAAAAATATGTACTGCTCTAACTCTTCCTCATGAGACAACATTTAGGAAGCTGTGTTATCGTAAACCAAATCTTAACGGTGAGAATTTACTAACATATGATATCATTCCTATATTAACTGATGTTCATGTAGCCCAGATGCTTGCTTGGAAGTCTCAATTTTCTATAGATACAATAATCGAACTATATGCCATATTGGTCAGAACACCTAAACAAATTACCATGCTTTTAAACCCACCTCTCATAGCCTCTTCATCAAACGATCAACCCATTACTTCTACAAAAGCCATACTTTATTTCGGCGTACCTCTCCAACGTGCTACCATCAAGGAATCTCCACACTGTTTTGGACTTATTTACACAAGTTTTTATCCAAGGAAAATGGTAGTTGAACACAATTGGTCTTTCAACCAATTTTTTCAAAAATTAGTGAAATACTAGATTATGGAGACCGTAAACAAATAACAAAGATCAACTGTCGACGTCCAATCCAAGTTGTCAACAATAAACTATTTCACGACTCCATAGAAATCAATACTGATTTTGATGTGCAACAAATGATTAGAGGATGGAAAAAGGCTCAAACAACACATAAAAGCATACAGCGTGACCAGACATGGAAATATATTGAATTGTTTATTGAAACTACTAATCTGCGCTATACAACAACCCTTGCAGAAATTGTTAGAGATATAAGAGACGGTGGTTACATTGACAACAAAGGAAGAGAAAGATCTACAAGATTTGAAATATTGTAAATTAATTTCAATGTAACTCTTTTAATTTATTTTCATTTAAGTCATTTTAATTTTTTATGTATGTCTTTTATAATTAATCACTTTTCAATTCCAAGGAATGTTCTAGCATTTATTTTTATTTTAATGAATTTATTTTTCTTTAATATCATGTTCTATAATTTTTATTTAGCTAGTAATAATTTATTTATAATTTTATTTTTAATATTTTATGCATTAAATTTATCAAATTTTTCTAAAATTATAACTTAAATAATTCATATAATTAAAAAAATTGTATAAATTTTAAGTTTTTTATTGAAAATATATATATAATAAAAAATTATTATTTATTATTTTTAATAATTATTTAAATATATTTACATAATTTAATATATATTTAAATAATATATTAATTTTATATATAATTATTATTTAAATTTTAAAATTAAATTTTTTATTACGAAAGTCTGATAATTAAAAGAGAAAGAGAGGATAATGTAACGTTTAAAATTCGATTTACAGAAAACCGAATTCTAAATTTAAACAGTGAATAGGTTTAGTTTGGAAAATAAATTCGAAATAGGTATATTTCGAGAATATTTTATTAAAATAATAATAATAATAATAATAATAATAATAATAATAATAATAATAATGTGTGAAGTTATTAGACGAAACAATTGTCAAAGTTTTCGTCCTATAACGATTTTAAGTATTTTTTATTTTTATATATTTCCCTCATTTTATGGTTTTATTTTCCACTATTGGAGAAATGGAGTTTCTTTAATATTTTTATTTAAAGAAGATATCAATAATAAGTCAATGTTTTTACCATAATAGTGTAAACTTACATGAATTTTACCAAAAGAGTTATAAATAATAAAAAAAATGCTTAAGAAACTCCAAGTACTAAAAAGATATTGTACTCCAAATACAATTTTAGATATAGGTAGTGATGGAGTTCTTTATGGGCCTCGGGCCCCAATTTTTTTATTATATACTATTGAAAACTCAAACACTATATGTGTCTATATGTCTACATATTTTATTATATTATTTATTTTAATAAATTAAAATTTAGTATTTAGATTAATTTTAATTATATATAAATTAAAGTAACTATTTGAAACTTTTTAAAAACATCTTACAATTTTTTTAAAAGTAAATAGAAAAAATATATAAAAATTTGAAAAAAAAAACTTAAAAAGTTAAGTGATAATAATAAAGTTATGAAAAAAAAAAGTTGTAGAGAGAAAAATATAAAAAAATTAATATAATTTTAAAATATGTTTTGAAACTTTCTAAAAATATGACATCATTTTAGAAAAATAATTAAAAAAACTAAATGTAGAAAAGAATTAAAAAGAAAAAACGTAAAAAATAATTAAGTAAGATAGATAATAGTGAGGTTATAAAAGAGAAAAAAGAAAGGAGAAATTATAGATAGGAAAAAATAAAAAATAAAAAATAAAAAATAATTTTAAAATATATTTTAAAATTTCTTAAAAATATGCTACAACCGTTTTAAAAAAAATAAATGTATAAAAAATTGAAAAAAAAAACTAAAAAATAGTTAAGTCAGTAACATGATAATAGTGAAGTTATGAATGAATAAAAAGAGAGAAGTTGTACAGGGAGAAAAATAAAAAAAATTTAAAACATTAAAATCATAAAGAAATAATATAAAAAATATAGTGAAATCAAAATTATTTATAAAAGGGAAATTTTCCTTTATATATGTTAATATAGATAAATTAATATTTATATAAAAATTAACATTTTAATTATATTATATATTATATTTAATATATTTAGCACCCCAAATATTTTCTATATATAATATTTTTTACACCTCAAACTATTCATGAAAAATATGTTCCTATATTAACAATAATTCAATGTTAAAGTCGTATTGATATTTTACTATTTTTTTTTAAATAAGAAATCCTACTTGTTAACGCAATTTTATTTTTTTTAAAATCATATTTAAGAAGCTCGACTTTAAATTAATTATTGATTAATGAAAATCATGATAGGATAAAATAAAAAAGAATAGACTAAAAAAGGAGAAGAATTATGGATAAGAAGAAAGGAGGAGTAGAGGTTAGGAAAAAAAAAGATAGGAGAAGAAGAAGAAAGTAGAAGAAGAGTAATGAAGAAAAAGAAAATCGGAGAAGGTTTTAGGAAAAGAAGAAAGGAGAAGAAGAAGCTAGAAAAAGGAGAAAAAAGGAGAAGAAGTTAGGAGAAAGAGAAGAAGAGGTTAGGAGAAGAAGAAAAAGAAGAGTATTGCAAAAAAAGAAATTAGGAAAAGGTGTTAGGAGAAGAAGAAAGGAGAAGAAGTTAGGAGGAGAAGAAAGGAGAAGAAGTTAGAAGAAGAAGAAGAAAGGAGTAGAAGAAGGAAGGAGAAGAGGAAGAAAGGAGAAGAAGAATATATGAGAAGAAGAAAAAAGAAGAAGAAGAAGAAGAAATGAGAAAAAAAAAGTTATAAGAAGAATAAGAAAGGAGAAGAAGAAGTTAGGAAAAGAAGAAGAAAGGAGTAGAAAAAGAAGAAGAATAAGAAGAAAGGAGAAGAAAAGAAAGGACAAGATGAACTTAGAAGAAGAATAAGTTAGGAGAAGAAGAAGAACTTAGGAGAAGAAGTTACATGAAGAAGAAGAAAGGAGAAGAAGAAATTATAAGAAGAAGAAGAAAAGAGAGGAAGAAGTTACAAGAAGAAGAAGTTAGGAGAAGAAGAGGTTACGAGAAGAAGAAGAAAGGAGAAGAAGAAAAAAGGAGAAGAAGAAAAAAGGAGAAGAAGAAGAACGGAGAAGAAGAAGAAAGGAGAAGAAGTTAGGAGAAAAAGAAGTTACGAGAAGAAGAAAAAGTTTGGAGAAGATCAAGAAAGGAGAAGAAGAAGTTAGGAGAAGAGGAAGAAAGGAGAAGAAGAAGAAGTTACATGAAGAAGAAGAAAGGAGAAGAAGAAATTATAAGAAGAAGAAGAAATGAGAGGAAGAAGTTATAAGAAGAAGAAGTTAGGAGAAGAAGAGGGTACGAGAAGAAGAAGAAAGGAGAAGAAGAAAAAAGGAGAAGAAGAAGAATGGAGAAGAAGAAGAAAGGAGAAGAAGAAGAAAGGAGAAGAAGAAGAACTTAGGAGAATTTAGGAAAACAAGAAAAAGTAGAATAAGTAAAAAGGAGAAGAAGGAGAAGAAGAAGAAGGGATAAGAAGAAGAAAGGAGAAAAAGAAATTAGTTGAAGAAAAGGAAAGGAGAAGAAGAAATTAGAACTAGAATATGAAGAAAGGAGAATAAGAAGTTAGGAGAAGAATATAAAAGGAGAAGGATTTAGGAGAAGAAGAAGTTAGGAGAAGAAGAAGAAAGGAGATGAAAAAGGTAGGAGAAGAAGAAGAAAGCAGAAGAAGAAGATTCAGGGAAGAAGAAAAGAGAAGAAGAAATTAGGAGAAGAATAAGAAACGAGAAGAAGAGGTTAGGACAAGAAGAAGAAAGGAGAAGAAGAAATTATGAAAAGAAGAAGAAAGTAGAAGAAGAAGTTAGTAGAAGAAGAAAGGAGGAGAAGAACAAAATAGAAGAAGAAGATAGGAGAGGATGAAGAAAGGAGAAGAAGAAGAAGTTAGAAGAAGACAAAGAAAGGAGAAAAAGAAGATAGGAGAAGAAGAAGAAAGGAGAAGAAGGAAATAGGAGAAGAAGAATTTAGGAGAAGAAGAAGAATGGGGAAGAAGAAGTTACAAGAAAAAGAAAAAAAGAGAAGAAGAAGAAATGAGGAAATGAAGAAAGGAGAAGAAGAAGTTAGGAGAAGAAGAAGAAAGGGGAAGAATAAGAAAGGAGATCAAGAACTTTGATAAGAAGAAGCTAGGAGAAGAATTAGAAAGTAGAAGAATGTCATTGGAGAAGAAGAATTTAAGAGAAGAAGAAGAAAGGAGAATTGGATATTAGGAAAAGAAGTAGAAAGGAGAAGAATAAGAAATGAGAAGAAGAAGATGAAAAGAGATGAAGAGAGTAGGAGAAAAACTTAGGAGAAGAAGAAGTTAGTAGAAGAATAATGGAGAAGAAGAAAGTAGGAGATGAAGAAGAAATGGGAGACAGATACTAGGAGAAGAAGAAAAAAGGAGAACATGAAGAAGAAGAAAGGCGAAGAAGAAGAAAATAGAGGAAGAAGATAGGAGAGGAAGAAGAGAGGAAAAGAAGAAGAAAGGAGAAGAAAAGTTTGGAGAAGATGAAGATAGGAGAAAAATAAGAAAGGAGAAGAAGAAGGAAGGAGAAGAAGAAGTTTTGAGAAGAAGAAGAAGAAAGGAGAAGAATAACTTAGGAGAAGAAGAAGAAGAAAGGAGAAGAATAAGTTAGGAGAGGAAGATGAAAGAAGAAGAACAAGTTAGAAGAAGAAGAAGAAGAAAGGAGAAGAAGATGAAAGGAGAAGAAGAAGGAAGTAGAAGAAGAAGTTCTGAGAAGAAGAAGAAAGGAGAAGAAGAAGTTAGGTGAAGAAAAAGTAAGGGGAAGAAGAAGAACTAAGGAGTAGAAGAAGAAAGGAGACGTAGAAGAAACGAGTAAAGAAGAAAGGAGAGGATGAATTTAGGGGAAGAAAAAGAAAGGAGAAGAAGAAGAAAGGAGAAGACAAAATTAGGAGAAGAAGAAGAAGAAAGAAGAAGAAGAAGTTAGGAGAAGAAGAAGAAAGGGGAAGGAAAAGAAATGAGAAGAAGAAGTTTGGAGAAGAATTAAAAAGAGAAGAAGCAGGTAGGAGAAGAACAAGAATAGAGAAGAACAAGTTAGGAGAAGAAGGAAAAATGAAAGAAGAAGTTAGGAGTAGAAGTAGAGAGGAAAAGAAGAAGTTAGGAGAGGAAGAAAAAAGGAGAAGAAGAAGAAGAAATGACAAGAAGAAGAAAGGAGAAGAAGAAGGAAGGAGAAGAAGATGTTAGCAGAAGCAGAAGAAAGGAGAAGTAGTTAGGAGAAGTAGAAGAAAGAAGAAGAAGGAGTTAGGAGATGAAGAAGAAAGGGGAAGAAGAAATTAGGAGAATAAGAAGAAGGAGGATAAGAAGAAAGGAGTTGATGAAGTTAGGAGAAGAAGAAGTTAGAAGAGAATGAATGAAAGGAAAAGAAAAAGTTAGGAGAGGAAGAAGGAAGTTGCAGAAGAAGTTAGGAGAAGAAAAATAAAGAAGAAGAAGTTAGTAGATGAAGAAGAAAGAAGTACAAGAATTTAGGAGAAGGAGAATAAATGAGAAGAAGTTAGGAGAAGGAGAGGAAGTAAGGAGAAGAAGTAATGAGAAGAAGAAGACAGGAGAAGAAGAAGAAAGGAGAAGAAGAAGAAAGGAGAAGGAGAAGTGAGGAGAAGAAGAAGAAAAGAGAAGAAGAAGTTAGGGGAAGAAGAAGTTCAAAGAAAGAAGATTAACGGAGTTGAAGAAGTTAGGAGAAGGAGAACAAAGGAGAAGAAGAAGCTCCGAGGAGTTTAGGAGAAGAAGAGGAAGGAGAAGAAGTTAGGAGAAGAAGAAGAAAGGATAAGAAGAAGTTAGGAGAAGAAGAAGAAAGGAAAAGAAGAAGTTAGAAGAAGAAGAAGAATAAAGGAGAAGAAGTTAAGGGAAGAAGATGAAAGGAGAAGAAGAACTTGGAAGAAGAATAACAAAGGAGAAGAAGAAGTTAGAAGTTGAAGAAGAAGAAATAGGAGCGGAAGAAGAAATGGGAAGAAGAAGAAAGGTGAAAAAGAAGAAAGGAGAAGAAGAAGAAAGGAGAAGAAGAAGAAAGGGCAAGAGGAAGATAGGAAAAGAAGAAGAAAGGACAAAAAGAAGTTAGGACAAAAAGAAGAAGAATGAAGAAGAAGAAAGGAGATGATGAAGTTAGTAGAAGAAGTTGAAAGTAGAAGAAGAAGTTAGGAGAAGTAGAAGAAAGGAGAAGAAGAAGAAACGAGAAAAAGAAGACAGGATAAAAAGAAGAAAGGAAAAGATGAAGTTAGGAGAAAAAGAAAGTAGAAAGGAGTAGAAGAAGGTAGAAGAAGATGAAGAAAGGAGAAGTAGTAATAGGAGAAGAAGAAGAAGAAGATAGGAGAGAAGAAGAAAGGAGAAGAATAACTTAGTAGAAGAAGAAGAAAGAAGAAGAACAAGTTACGAGAAGAAGAAGAAAGAAGAAGAAGAAGTTAGGAGAGGAAGAAGAAAGGAGAAGAAGATGAAAAGAGAAAAAGAAGTTTTAAGAAGGAGGAAGGAGAACTTCTTCTGCTCGTAACTTCTTCTTCTCCTTTCATCTTACTGTCCTAACTTTATCTTCTTCTTTCTTCTTCCTTTCCTTTCTTCTTCCTCTCCTTTCTTCTTCTCCATTCTTCTTCTTCTACTTTCATCTTCTTATCCTAACTCCATCTTCTCCTTTCTAATTCTTCTCCTAAGTTCTTCTTCTTTCTTCTCCTAACTTCTTCTTTATTCTTTTCTTCTCTTAACTTCTTCTACTCATAACTTATTCTTCTCCTAACTTCTTCTTTTCCTTTCTTATTCACCTTTCCTCTTCTTCTACCTTCCTCTTCTTCTGCTTTCTTCTTCATATCCAAACTTCTTTTTCTCCTTTCATCTTCTTATCGAAACTTCTTTTTCTGCTTTCTTTTTCTCCTTTCTTCTTCTTCTCATTTCTTTTTCTTCCCCTAACTTTTTCTTCTAACTTCTAGTACTCCTTTTTTCATATTCTCCTTTCGCCTTCTTCTACTAATTTATTCTTCTCCATTCTTCTTTCTCTTCTCCTAACTACTTCTCGTTTTTTCTTTTTCTCCTAACTTCTTCTTTTCCAAACTTTATCCTCTCCATTCTTCATCTTCTCCTCACTTCTTCTCCTTTCTTCTTTTTCTCCTTTCTTTTTCTTCTAACTTCTTCTCCTAACTTCTTCTTTTCCTTTCTTCTTCTTTATTCTCCTAACTTCTTCTTCCCCTTTCTTCTTCTTTATTCTCCTAACTTCTTCTCCTTTCTTCTTCTTCTCCTAACTTCTTCTTCTCCTTTCTTCTTCTTCTCCTAACTTCTTTTCTCTTATTTTCTTCTTCTCTTTTTTTTTTCTTTTTCTTCTAAATTCATCGTCTCCTTTCTTCTTTTTCTCCTAACTTCATCGTCTCCTTTCTTCTTCTTCTCCTAACTTTTTTTTTCTCCTTTCTTCTTTTTCTCCTAACCTTTTTTTTCTCCTTTATTCTTCTTCTCCTAACTTCTTTTTTCTCCTTTCTTCTTCTTCTCCTAACTTTTTTTTTCTCCTTTTTGCTTCTTCTCCTAACTTCTTCGTCTCCTTTCTTTTTCTTCTCCTTTTTAGTTCTCCACCTTTCTTCTTATGCTCCAATCTTCTTCTTCTCCTTTTAGTTCTGCACCTTTCTTCTTATGCTCCAATCTTCTTCTTCTCCTTTCTTCTTCTTCTCCTAACTTCTTCTTTTTCTTTTTCTTCTTCTCATAACCTTTTCTCCTTTCTTCTTCTTAACCTAACTTCCTCTTCTACTTTCTTCTTCTTCTCCTCATTTATTTTTCTTGTTAATTCTTTTTGTCCTATCTTCTTCTTTCTTCTCATAAATTCTTTTCTCCTTTCTTCGTTCTCCTTCTTCTCTTTTCTTCATCTTCTCCTCACTTTGTCTTCTCCTTTCTTCTTCTTCTCTTAACCTCTTCTTCTCCTTTCTTCTTCTATGTTCTCCTAACTTATTCTTCTCCTTTCTTCTTCTTTCTTCTACTAAATTCTTCTTCTTCTTTCTTCTCATTTCTTCTTCTTCTTCTTCTCCTTTCTTTGTTCTTCTCCTAACTTCTTCTTTCTCCTTTCTTCCTCTTTATTCTCCTATCTTCTTATCCTAATTTCTTCTTCTCCTATCTTCTTCTTCTCTTTTTTTCTTTAACTTTGATAAAACACTTTTGTCGCGGTGCGCTTTATACAAATAATGGTTTCCAACAACAAATAGTAATGTAGTATAGTGGATAACCAAGAATCAATCCAAGGAAGTGAGAGAGCAAAGTGACAAGAATGAATGATTCAATGCAAATTTATGTATGAATGTAATGAATGAAATGCAATCTAAAAATCAAAACAAAACCTAAATGAACCTAATATGGGGTTAGTAAACTATATGCAATGTCAAATGAATGAAAACAGAATGCTAATGTAAATACAAATGCAAAACAGTACAGCTATCACAACCTAAACAAATCCAAAAATTTACCTAAGGTAAGTGTGGGTGCTCACGGCCAAGTGTGTAAAAATGAATGAATGAGTGAGTCACAAATGATCTAGGATGAATCTAATGATATATGGATCCGATGGTATGAATGATGGTGCAGGAATTATGGACAGAAACCACAATGGCCGAAAATCACTCAAAAATGGCTAGTTTAGACACTCACCAAGGTGAAATTTTCAAACTGCCCAGAATCATGAAATAACTGCACAAGCTGTTAGTAAACACAATTATAAGCACTTTTTGTGAAGGCGTGGTTAGTAAAATGTGAACAAAAATGGGGGTTGACCGAGTATCAATGATTTTGGCTAACTTTGGTGCACCAAAAGTGCACCACTCGGTCAAGTGCAAGTATTTTTGATTTTTTTTAAACCCTGGCCGAGCACAAATGGCCTAAATGATGAAAGAAACAAGTGGTAAAAATCTGGTTCGGGCAAAGTTGAAGATGGCTAAGTCAAATTCCAAGAACAAGTTCTGACCGAGCCAAAATCAAGCCATGGCTAAGTCAAAATCAAGCCTTCTCGGTCATGACTTAGTTCCCAACAATTTTGCTGCACCAAGAATGAAATGGGAGGTTCCTTATGTATGGTTGGCCGAGGGAAATTGAGTTATTTTTTAGTTTTGAGGTTTTCTAAGTGGAGATGGCTAAATGGAGGTGTTTTGGTGTGGTGTGGTGGCTAGTTTTTAGTCCAAAAATGAAACTGTCCCAAAAATGGTGGAAACTGGCTGCGAATGATATGGGGGACCTAAAATGAATATTTATGATTTTTCTAGATTTTTCCAGGGGGTTTTGGGGTGCAAAGAAATTAAAATGGAATTTCAAGGCAAAGTAAGCTAACCTACACTACCTAAGGTCTAAAACTATATCTAAACTAATGCCTAAACTGTACTAACTCTAAAATAATGTCCTAAATCCTATAAGAACAGATCCAAACAGCAAGGAAAAGCAATAAAGTTTCTACACTACAAGGCATGAATTTTAAAGAAAGCATGAACCAAAATCAAGGCATAATGATGTTGGTGCCCAAGCCTATCCTAAGG